>JASFDE010000070.1:0-65872 GCA_036937135.1 Nidula niveotomentosa
ACTCACAAGTGTCTGTACATTTTGCATTAATTTATAATTCCTATGGAGGCCTGCTGACCGACTCGCAATCTTCCTGCGACCCTCGTATTGGCGGCGTGCGACAGTGTAAACAGTGTTAATCTGATCCGGGTGCAGTAATATAACGAGGATGTGGCATTCGCGTCGTAGAGGCAATGGGAGCTTGTGATGCTCTCATGATAGCCTCACAAGGCTAACGAAGGCTTGTAGCGTCTCACGATGGATTGTGATCGGCCACGATCTTTTAGTGGATGCGTGAGAAATACAACGCCAGAAAAGAAATTCCATGATTTAGTGATGGAGTTCTTTTGGAAGTTTATATGTAAGTAATTTAGTGTCAGCGGTATTGGGCAAAAAAAAAAGGATTTTACTGAACATTACGTTGAGTCGACCCAGGTTCGAACTGAGGACCTTCTGTGACCAACCCTCTAACTTTAGGATGTTAGACAGATGCGATAACCAGCTACGCCATCGACCCATTAGCGATATTCAACTGCGGCAAAATACGATTTTGTCAATCTTTCTGTTGCTCATGGTGATCTCGTTCGGAAGACCTACCGCCCCCCACAGGCACTGCCTAAAGTTCCAAAGACGAAGCCGCTACCTAATAAAGGTATCCAGCCTATGCTCTCTCAATATCTCGGTTTGTAGCCATTTGACGATCATTTCTCCCGGACACTCAGAATGAGGCTATAAATAATGTGGGAAAGCAGCAGAAGAACGGTAGTAGTAACAAAAAGAAGGCGGTAAGAACAGGTGTAGAGTAACAAAAGGAGGATGTAGGCAACAAAAAGCTAGGCAGTAAGGAAGGAATCGCGCAGTTTAAGTTTGTCCGCCCAATATATATGAGTCGATCCAGGTTTGAACTGGGGAACTTCTGTGTAACTTTCAATTTACCGCGAAGAGCAAGGAACCCCGTGTTATACAGGTACGGTAGCCAACTACGCCATCGACCTATTACTTTGACTGCTTACTGCCATACCTATTAGTCATGTCAATGTTTCCGAAACAATGCTCCTGCTTTCCTTCCGAGCACAGGGACCTGAGACACAGAGGCGGGTATATAACCCCAGAGTCTCCCGGATTTTCTAAACAACACCATCTTCCCTACTAGCAACAGCATATCTGTTTTACCGCTACTTCCTTTCTGCTACACACATAAATCATACTATCCAGAAATAAATGAGAACAATGAACTCAGCCCATCGTACATATGCCCAAACCCTCGCTTATACGCCCGCGTCCACAATGCGGAACGCGCTCTGTCCCACAGCATTAGCGCGGCGTCAAAGTGCCACGGATTCGGAGTGGCATAAACCCAGTAGTGAACGGGAGCCATGTCCGTCGGTAACAAAGTGGCTTTACACGAGAACCACGGCGCCAACACGCAAAAGGCCTCCAACTCGAGTCACAGTGCCCGCACGCAAACCAGCGACACCAGAAATATCATGGTCCCCTCCGACCTATCCAGAAGAGAAGGGGGTAAAAATGAAATGGTGTAAACGTACTGCATGGGATGCTCCGCTCCCAGATGTAGATGAATGGGAGACCAAGGAGCAGAGGATCCAGAAGTGGACTAATGGTGTTGAGAGAGCCATGGGGCGCTTGACGGAGGGGCACCCCTTGAGAGAGGATGCATTGAGACGGAGTAAGATGTTTCCGCAAGGAAAGGAGGGAGATGGGAGAGTGAAAGGGGCTGTTCTGTGACGGCCTGCCCGAGGGAAGAAGACAAATGCAACTTTAAGGAGTTTATGACGATGGTCCAGGGGACGGCGGAGTGCTACGAAATGAGTAATTTGATAATGCAGAATGTGTTTTTCCTAGACTTTGAACAAAGAAACCAGATATTTTCTGTAGACAATGCTGAGGTTTCCAAAGTTTATAGATTTATCTTGCGCTTGAAAATCTTGGGCGTCAACAGCTTCCAGATAACCGGCGCAGGCGAGCATGTTCCAACGCCATCAGCTAGACAGTATTCAGGATTTTGGGTCAGTTACGGGTACTGAATCTTCTGATATGCGACGATGGTCATGGCAAACCGTCAGACCAGCGAAAGGTGTAGGTTGAGGTGTCTCAGATTTCCCGTGGAAGGGGCAATATGATTTTTTGAATACTAATTTAAGCATATCAACGATGATGCCTCTTTTCTCTTCTTGCTGCATGTGTCGACGTGAAAGAAAGAGCATAGGTGATTCGAAGGCAGTGGTTCAGAATGAGACGGGCTGTTTCGGACGTGCACGGACCCAAAACTCAAATAATAACAAAGAGTAACAAAAGGCGTGAGAATTATGTTTCGAGCTTTCCTTGCCCAAAACCCTCATTCAACACTTTACCAGGACTACAGGACAAGCTTCGAGCATCCTCCGCTTTGGACATCATCTTATGCCAATTGCCCAAGTTATAGCCACTTTTTTCTAGACAAACTTGCGACACGAATACCAGTGCCCGCCGGTCTCCTTCCGGAGCCTCGAGCTTCCAATGGTCCCATTTCCCATGTCCCATGTGTCATCATATCCACTGTCAATAAAGCTCGCCCTTCAGGACTCTTCTTGCGATACCATCTGAAATCTCGAACTGTTTTATCATGTGCCGGCTTGGAGATCTCAGTGCAACAGTTTCAAAATCTCCGAGTGTGGATACTCAGATCTCGACATACTAGTCCTCACTATGGTTTCCCACTCGCCATCTTTCTGTCATGATATGCTACTACTGTAGATGGCTGGGGCTACTCAGTACAGTCCTGAGCTCCTAGACAGTCTGAAATTCTGTATTATTCAGAACGGATCAATTACTCTGCAGATAGGCTCAGTCAGCTCGCACTATCATTGTGCCGTTATCAAGACTATTACTGTTCAGAAGGCAAGAATTCACCTCGTTATTACAAGAATGTAGTGGTATAGCTCTTCCTCTCCATATGGTGCTGTGATTGTTTTGGTCCGAGGTAGCCTTTACAGATACCTTGAGCAGTATTAGAGCGCCTGCGATCGAAGCTTTCGACTTTCGACTACTCGCCAGTGAGTCCTCTACGCATTTATTCTATTTTTGCTCGTCGTCATTGCTGGCCATTTATAGATATATTCCTCGCAAGGCCATGCATTATCAAGACCACCTGTTCTTGTCAAGGTCGTGAACGCACCCCGGCTACTGGACTATCTGCATAGCCTATCAGGATGCTTCTGCTGCAGTGCCTTTGTCGACGAACAACTAAAGACAAAAATAACCACGACCCCTATGTGGATTCAGAACTCTATTCACACGCGTTGCTCTTCGCTGGCCTCGATGGCATGTGGCTCCTATGTTGTGAATATCTTTCCGAACGGGTGTGGCGATATAAATAACCTAAGAGCTCGTTCCGAAGGTAAGCAACCATCGAATGCCATTCCACCACGCATGCTCCACACATTTATACTTAGAAAAAATGCACACAGATAACGCGGGCCGCATGATAGAAGTATGTTCCGACTAACCATCTAAATTTGAGCACATGCAATTCTGCTGTCGTTCTGAGTTCAATTCAGGAATCCGTGCGCATCTCGTGGTTAAAAAGTGAGGATATTCGAACTATAGTCTGTACAGAACCCGCCCGGTTTCTCTACTCCAGCCATGTTCTCAAAGGCTTTGTTTTTCGCGGCGTTCGTCGCTATCGCCTCTGCCAGCCCTGTTTTCCAGAACATGGTTATGCATGAACAGCGTAGCAGCATTCCCGACGGCTTCGTCAAGATGGCCGCTGCTCCTGCTGATCAGATGCTGAACCTTCGTATCGCCCTCACGCAGAGCGACATGGCCGGTCTTGAGAAGGCGCTGTTCGAAGTCAGCACCCCCGGAAATGCGCTTTATGGGCAGCACTTGACCAAGGAAGAGGCGAGTAATAGCATCATGAAAATGATAACTTTCACATACTGATGCTATTTTAGGTTGAAGCATTCGTTGCTCCCTCTCCCGAGTCTGTATCTTTGGTCAACGAGTGGCTTTCATCTAATGGGATCACTGCCCAGACGATCTCTCCGGCAGGAGATTGGCTTCAGTTCTCCATTCCTTCCAGCAAGGCCAGTACTCTGCTCAATGCCGACTTCGCTGTCTTCTCTCACTCAGAGACTGGAAAGGAGTTTGTGCGCACGCTCTCATACTCCATTCCGGCTGCTCTCCAGGGTCATGTTGACCTGGTTCACCCCACCATCACGTACGTTGTATAAATTTATTTCAAAGTATGCCCTATTGAACTAATGTAATGCAGCTTCGATAACCCCTTCATCAATCTGCCCGTTGTTTCTACACCCAAGCCCGCTACGTCTTCTAACGAGGTTTCTGGACGCGCCGTACCTGCTTCATGCGGATCTACGGTCACTCCTGCTTGCTTGCAAGCTCTCTACGGTATTCCGACGACAAAGGCTACCCAGTCATCCAACGTTCTTGGAGTCTCCGGATTTATTGGCCAGTTTGCTAACCAAGCAGATCTCACGACTTTCTTGAAATCTCTTCGCCCTGACCTTCCTTCGACGACAGCATTCACCCTTCAAACCCTTGACGGTGGCACCAACTCGCAGACGCCCAGTCAAGCTGGAGTTGAAGCGAACTTGGACACCCAATACACCGTTGGTATCGCTTCCGGCGTGCCGAATACGTTTATCTCTGTTGGAAATAACTTCAAGGACGGTGCTCTAGAAGGCTTCCTCGACATCATCAACTTCTTGTTGGGCGAGTCTAATCCCCCCCATGTCCTTACCACTTCGTATGGGCAAAATGAGAACACTATCTCCCGCGCTCTTGCTACGTAAGTCTCGATAATTTTATTTTACCGAAGCTTTGTCTCATGGCTAATTACAGCCAGCTATGCAATGCGTATATGCAACTTGGTGCTCGTGGTACTTCCATCCTCTTTGCTTCGGGTGATGGCGGTGTTTCCGGCTCGCAATCCGCTCGCTGCACAACCTTCGTTCCCACATTCCCCTCTGGATGCCCCTTCATGACATCTGTCGGTGCTACAACTGGTGTAACCGAAACCTCAGCAACTTTCTCCTCCGGAGGCTTCTCCAACTTTTTCGCGCGCCCCTCATACCAGACCACTGCGGTATCGAGCTACCTTACCGCTCTGGGAAGCACCAACTCTGGTAAATTCAACACGTCCGGACGGGCGTTCCCCGATGTTTCTGCCCAAGGTGAAAACGTCGAGATTGTCGTTGACGGACAAACAGGGCTCGTTGCTGGAACCAGCTGCGCTAGCCCCATCTTCGCTAGCGTAATTGCATTATTGAATGATCAGCTCATCGCTGCTGGAAAGTCTCCTCTTGGATTCTTGAACCCGTTCCTGTACTCCACAGGAGCATCGGCATTGAATGATGTTACGACTGGTTAGTTCATCCATTTTACTGGCAAGCTCTCGATGCTAATGTTTTGATTAAAGGCGATAACCCAGGATGTAACACCAACGGTTTCCCAGCGAAAGTAGGATGGGACCCAGTCACTGGTCTCGGTACACCAAACTTCGCCAAGCTCCTGACCGCCGTAGGGTTGTGATTTCTTAGCATGGATTAGACAAGCAATGTAAAATATATATCCTCATATTTCAATTTATAGGGTTGCATAGCTGTTACTGCAGTCGCAAAGTCTGTACAAAAGTTGGTAAGTAGCAAAGTCCAAGTCGCAAGACTTAGTTGAAAATCCTAAGGATGCGCATTGTGCTATTACAAAATTGAGAATTTTCGTTAATATATTTTATTCTGGCCTATGCTGTCGTGCAGAGGAGTTGTGAAATGTTCTATAATTTCGAACGTCCAGCGTCTCCGGATGCACTATCTTTCTCAGCAAATTTGGCACTAAGGAACTTATAGATCTCTTCGGCTATTGAACATAGTTCGTTAGTATTTTTATAGTTGATATTTGCATAAAGATATAGTTGCGTACCAGTTTCGAACGGTTTCTCTTGCACGACCTAAATCATTAGACTGAAGATTTGTCTAAGATGATGTGAATAGCAAATACTCACAAGATGGCCTGCACCTGCAACGCGAATATTCGACGTGTTTTTTTGGCGCCGCCACACCGTTCTTTGGGCAATATGTGGTCCGCCAACCCTGAAAAGAGGACAGTTTAAAGCAAGTAGCAGTGCATTATCGAAGAAAAATGAGGGACTACATACAGGTTACTGGCATTCTTGCTTCCACCCAAGATCCATTTAATCTCAATCCGCTCATCAAGAGTCGGAAGGATCTCGTATGCTTCATTATTGACTCTATTCTCTGAGAACTCTGACGCTTCCTGAAGGGGTACGTTAGTTCAAGAAGCAGATCTTATTGACGAATATAATGAAAATACTTGCCCAAGTGGGCTTGCATTTAAGCTCTACAAGTCCTGTATGCGGGTTTTCATAGATCCCATAGGTAAGATAAGAGTCAAAAACATCTCTATGAAAGGCGTTAAACAGGGGAGACTTGAGGAGTCCTTCCCGCGCTTCTTCTCTGTGGAAATATAATATGTTAGGGTAGGGGATGCTTTGAAAATTATTTGATGTGCCTGGATTTCCAAGATGATTTGCGAGCCATCGTAGACGATACAATAAAAAGAGACTTCTCGAGCGAATTAATGGTAGCAGGGAATATCGTAGTTTCCACGAGAATGCATGCAGAGATAAGGACGGGATAGCTGATTGCGAATAGCGCCCTTTTTATTCACGACAATGCGCCGTGAGTGGTGCAGGTTATTCAGCCCAGAAATGAAAAACTTACATTGCGTCTCCTCCAAGTGAATGTCCGAGACCGACCAGTGTACGATATTTGTAGCCGTTTTTAATTCTATCTTGCGATTTTGCAGAGTCCAAGCGAGGAAGATGAGGAGGAAGCTCTACCCCAGGAGAACTACGCTCAGGAATATAATGAACACATAGGTTTGCGATGTCCCGCCCGTAATCAGCTCTATCAGCTATATTTTAATCCCATTTAATGAGGATATGTGATGGAAACTAAACTGAATGCTCACTAATCTTGGGTATATTTACGCCATTAATAATACCCGAATCTCCATGACATACAGCTTCCAAGCACCATAATTCTTCAACACGGATAGGAGAGGATTCTCCCTCTGTTATCTCAATTAAATGCTTGAGAGCTGGTTCCCATATCTGCATTGATACGTTTAGAGATCGCAGAAGAAGGACATCGTACTACCATATACCTCTTTATGAAAGCCAATAGGATTCGTAATAACCAAAGTAATTCCAATTTTCTCAGCTTCAGTCGGCTTATTTCGAGAGATACGATTTACCACGTTCCACAGGGGTACGGAGTTTGTGACCTGCCCAACTTTACGCCCAGCTTCGATAGCCCTTTTCTCCACCAAGAGGTTCATCGATGTTTCCTTTATCCACTTCTTGCGCTCTTCATTCGTCGAAAAGTGACTTGGTATTTCCACATGGCCTGGTGTGGTTGGGTGTCTGGGGAAGGCAGCGGGAATGATATGTGTGCTCAGCGCATGTGTGGGCGAGAAGACGGGATTGCGTGGGGCAGAAGATAATTTAGGCAATGGATGTGACACTGGTGGTGATTCCAGAGGTGCCAGCCTCCTTCGTGGATTGACCGTTGCAACTCCTGGAATGGGTCCCGTCGGTGGAGGATAGCTCAGGTTCGCCATCATTTGATGCGCCTTCTGTCAGTGATCAGGAAAGTCCTAATAATAAATGCTGCAGCTGCAGAGCTAGGAGACTTTCGAGATTCGTACGTGCAGGGTTGGAGTCTTCGGTGAGAGTGAGGTGTGGAATTAGGGACGTAAAGTCATAGTGATATCGAGATATAAGTGCTAGTCTCGATGAGCTGCCGGAAGGAAAGATTACCGCGGCCCGCGCTCATGTGCGATGAATGTGATTTATCAGTGCACCTCGGGCTTCGGCAGAGACTGGGTTCCAATATATTCAATCTCACTATTACACTCTGGACGTCGACGACTACGACGAGGACGAGTTTGAACTTCTCGACCACCGCGAGCTCCTTGAATGCATGTGATACATCTAGTAAATTCCTGCAACATCCGATTCACAACTCTCCTCTCCTTACTTTCGACGCTTGGCATTGGTGATTACACAGTTACAATTTGCAAATTTGTCTGCTACGTTGGAATCGCTGCAGAACCTCTGTGACTTGTCAAACTATGGAATCAAAATGGGACGCTGTTGTGCAATGTGCACTGGTACTTACGTAGAAAATTTGCTTGAAAATCTATGTGCTGGAGTTGTGCTGGAGACAGTAGTTTTTTTCGCAGCTCCGAGGCTTTTTGCTGTTGCTTTGCTATTTGCTTTCCTTGGGGTAGCTGTACTTCGTCTCCCTCGCGTAATTCATGAAGGCTATGGCTGCGGCACTCACAGTTGTTGGGATGGGGCTGCGGCGTGTGGTGTATCCAGCAGGCAGTGATAAGCAAGTTCAGTGGAGAGGACGAATACCACATATGCGCTTATGCGTACACCCCTTTGACAGCATTCATTGCATAGCTTGACCTCGGACCGACGATCGACCACCAACCTTGTTACTCTAACTTCTAAACACTGGGCGCTTCGCAGAAGACAGGCTGTGCGAAATGAAATCTTCTGGAACCCACACTGCAAACGCCCAACAAACGTCGGTCGCGGAGTCTGGATTATAAAAGTCCAGGCAAAGTAGCGCTCATGTCATCTCTATGATCTTGACTCAGACACCTCCCGTCCAGCAACATCGATATCTGTTGTTCACCGCCATCTGACGCACTGCCTCCGCCATTGTTATAAATACAAGTATTTCTTGGAATATTCTTTCTCCCCGTCGGTGACTCTGACCTCTGCTCGACAGTATGCAACAACCGTGGGGATGGCCTAATCAAGGCTTCTATCAGCAACCCAACGCCTATGTCCCACCCCCATATCCGCGTTCACCAAATGGATACTGGCAACCTCCGCCTTGGAACGCAGACGGCTATGGCCCGCGCGCACCTCCAGGTAACCCCAAACCAATCCCTATGATACATTACGGGGCGATTGACCGATCTCCCATAGTTGCAGACAACCGCTCGCACAAATACCCCAATCTGAACCCTCTCCTCGCAGCAGACACGACGCTGCTGCACTTCAACATCAAGAAAAAGCCACGTACTGAGATCATGGCCTCAACCTATTTCGGCAACCGGCTCCTGCCCGCGAACGCAGGGCAGGTGACGCACATGCGGCTGATCTCCAAGTCATTTCCGTGGATGATCGACATCGTGTCGCAGACGAACATCACCTGCGAGGCAGTGTGGGACGCGCTATACTCGGCGCTGCAAGAGCCCATTGCGGACTCGGAGTGGGGGCTCGTGCTAATGAATAGGAAGCAGCGCGAGGCGGTGGATAAGGCGTATAAGAAGCGGCTGGAGGACGACCCTCAGGTGGATAAGCGGGTGAAGCGGATTGACTTTTGTGGCGATGTGACGTTGTTTAAGGGGCTGGAGAGGGATGAGGATTTTGAGAAGGGAAGGCTGATGCCTGGCACGCAGGCGGTTCCGGATACATGGGTAGTAAAGTTGGGAGGGTAATTGCGATAGTTCTGGATGTATTGGACTTTCTTTAGACTCTCGGTTGGCCGCTGGTTTCCTCTGTTCTTTCACGGGGATTTCTTCTGTGATTTTAAAATTATCTATTCTGCGGTTGTACAATATGTGTAGTTTAGCCTGTAACATTTGGACGATAAAACATCTGGATCCTTCAGTAATCGCTCGGGGACCTCTACTGAATCCTCTGACCTCCGCGTGCTGTCCTGCTAATGACACTGGTGTCCTTTCCGTTTGACTTCTGTAACAAGTAGATACGGAAGGTCCTCACTTGGACTAGTAGATTGCACCTATTCGCGCTTCTTCATAGAGCTATCATCCCCCATGTCCTCAGCAAAGCCGGGCGACTATCGCGAGCAGCAGGTGTCGTAGGCGACTTCTTATTGAAGTATGACCGGCTCCTTCTGGATACTGTAGATTCCTGAGCGGTCCCGGACGTAGTGGGTGTCTTGGAACTGGTCAAATTCGCGACTGGAGTGACAGCCCTGGAGCCTGTCAGACGCTCTCCGGCAAGCATACCCGTGCTAGGTTTCATCTGCTTCGCATCCGCCACCGACAATCCTAGCGGTTTCTCGCCTTCTGGAACACCAGCTGCACCCTCCTGTTCTGCACTGATCTTCATAAACTCCTCAGTTCGAATCCGCAAGAACTCCTCCAGCAGCGCGGCGTTCCTGCTGTTCCCTTTATACCACACGAGCAGCAGGTCACCCAGGAACGGGACGAGTCTGCAAGCGAAGCTCACGCCCTCGTTGATGTGCATGCACCTGATGAGCCAATGCAGGAAGTTCGCCCGCTCCGCCTCGCGCACGACGAGGAGGTAGTCGACGATGAGGGCCGTGACGTCACCGAAAAGGCAGACGAGGGCGATGATATAGGTCCATCCGAAGCGCAGGTCGAGGATGTTGAAGCTTCGGTCGAGGTACTCCGCGCGGCGTTGCACGGCGGTGAGGATTTTGGCGTCGCGTGTGAACAGGCCGGGTGGAAGGGATAGTTACAAGAGATTCGAACCACTTTCATGGGTTGGATGGGCATATTTATTTACCTTTCTATGCCTTTGCTTGCATTGAATGTCAGTGTAATCCTCGTAGACGGATTCCTGAGGTACGTAGTGCTCGAGATACTTTTGGAAGAACTTCTGGCATGTTTCGCCAAAATAATTGGACATGGCTGGGTGGGAGATCCATATATGTTCCAGAGATAATTGATCCTGAAGTATGATATGGTGAAAATTAAGAGGAGAAAGAGATGAACATTGAATGGGGTGGCTGTGAGGGTTGTATAGCACGGAATGGGCGAGCCGGGAAGCCGCCGTAACAAATATGTGACTGTGACGACGCGTTCTAATTTTTTTGAAATCAGCTTGACGCCCTGTAAACCTCACTCTCCCACTACCTCCTCCGTTTCTTGAAAGGCTGCCCAGAGTGAGACTTCTGCTCTTTTAGCCTAGTTAATTCCTTCCTTGAGACCCACCAATCGTTGACTTTACAAGTTATCAAAATGGTTTCATTCCAGTATGTCCCCAACCAATCCACAACTTTTGCAGTACTCACCGTCTCTCCCTCCTATAGATGCCACTGTCAGTATCTTTACCTATGCTCTTCTTGTCAATTTTGATTTCGACTGTGATAGCCTGTGGCGACGTCGTGAAAAAGCCTAAGTTGGACCAGCACAGGGCACGGTGCCATGGCGGATTCGACTGCATTGACTGCTCGACGTCGTTCCACACACCCGCTGAGTATAAGGGCCACACGTCGTGCATCAGCGAAGCGGAGAAGTACCAAAAAAGCCTTTATAAAGGTCCCAAAACGGTGCATACGTTCTACGTTTATTTGTGGGGAATTTATTCTAAATGTTTGTTGGATTCTTAATTTTAGGGCACACCCGCTCCGAGAAACAACTACCCCCCGCCACCTCCCGCGGACCCTGTACCCGAGGGTGGCTCGTGGACTAATAACAGAGGTCGTGGTGGGTTTGGAGGGAGAGGAAGGGGAGGCAGAGGTGGATGGAATCAGCCATCATCCCGGGGTACAGGTGCAAACGATACACCGCTAGGTACTCCTGCGCGGGCACCTTCACCACCACCGCCCGCCCCTGTCCAAAAGCCCGTGCAGCCTAAGCCTCAGGCTGCGTCCGAACCGTCCGCTTCCAGCCCGGAAAAGAAAAAGAAGGACAAGAAACGGAAGTCTGCGGATGAGGCAGTATGTCCAAGTCGCTATCATTCTTTATTGAAGACCGAACTGATGTGGATGCTAGACACAGCAGACCAACGGGGTTGAGCTTGCGAGCAAAAAGGCAAAGATTGCCACCGAGCCTGAGGCAGTAGCTCCCGAGTCAGCGCCAGAGGAAAGCAAGAAGAAGAGCAAGAAGGAGAAGAAAGAAAAGAAGGTGAGGGAGGGCGAGGTGAAGGACGGCGATAGCAAGAAGGACAAGAAGAAACGGAAAGAGGCCGATGGGGAGGACGTCGAGATGAGTGCGCCGGCGGAGGAAGAGACGAAGGAGGAGCGCAAGAGTAAGAAAGATAAGAAGCGGAAGAGGGAGGCGGAGGAGGCACCTGCGCGTGTCGCTGAAGAAGCGGGCGAGGTGCAGGATAAGAAGAAGAGGAAGAAAAAGTTGAAAGATGCCGTTGATGCGATGGACATAGACTCGCCTGCGGTGGAGGCGGGCGAGCAGGAGGAGAAGAAGGCGAAGAAGGAAAAGAAGGAGAAGAAGGAGAAGGCAGATAAACATTCGAGTGCGGTGTCTGCTCCGTGATAGGTTCTTTCGTCTAGGCTTTCTTCATTCGTCCCTTCCTCCGTCGCATCTATCGATTTTTTTTAGATATACTTGCATGCTTGGATGTACTTTTTACTGCTATCGTATCCTCTCTGAGTACAAACCTTTGGGGAAGGCTTATCCTGGCTTTTGGATTTAGCCATTGTAGTCCTGCGCGTCGTCCGAAAATAGGCAAGCTAGTTGGCACGTGGGAGTATCGGTTGCTACATAATTGGATCGATTTCATTTGGGCACCTCTCATTAGTCTCCTCTAGTCCTCCTTATAGCTACGGCTAGCTAAGGACTACATCTCCTCGAGTAGCGACCATGCAAGCAATTCAGGTAGGCCTTTCCCGTCTATCTGGTTCCCGACCGCGCTCACCAAGCCTCTAGTCGCACCTCTTCGCTGTGCGCGAGTACCTTAGCCCTGTAAGGCATTCTGTCATTGTGCCATGGGATGATCTCTCACCGATCATTGCTGTAGGTTCTCAAAGAGAGCAAGTTCAAAGAACACGGTCGTATCACGCCCGGTACGTCGTGTTTTCCCGTCGCGGGCGGGTGAGATGCTTATCTGAGCCACTAGAGGAGTTCGTTGCTGCGGGAGACTTCCTGGTGTACAAGTTCCCCGTATGGACATGGTGCGCGGGTTTTAGTCTCTTCAAAGGGGTCTGTATTGACATCAGTATCGTTTGTGTATAGGGAGAAAGGCGATGCGTCAAAAGCGCGCGATTTCCTACCTGCCGACAAGCAGTACCTGGTCACGCGCGGGGTGCCCTGCTTGCGTCGCGCCACAGCGCTTGCGTACACCGATGCAGACGAGGACGCCGAGCGGCTACTCTCCTTCGGTGACTCTACAGGTGCAGACGGGGACGAGTGGGTGGAGACGCACGCGGGGCGCAAGCCGAACCTCGACTCGGCCGCCAACCCAGGGGTGATAGACGACATCCCCGATCTCGACGGCCCGCAGGACGATGTCGCGGCTGGCGTGGGGAAGCTGTCGCTGGGGGGTGCGGGGGGTGCGACGGAGACGCCGGACCTGGACGATATACCTGATATGGAAGAGGAAGACCTCGAGGCCGGAGATGAAGCCACTGCTGCGCCGAAGACGATTTCTGGTGTTATCGATCCCAGGTACGGGGGTTTTGGTGCTTGCTGGTTTTGGGTGATTTGTGCTGATTATTTTGGGGTTGTGCTTCTAGTCGAGGGGTGAAGGACGCGTCTGAAAGCCAGGTGGAGGTGGCGAAGGGCAATTTGCTGCAAGTGCGCACGTACGATGTGATGATTACCTATGACAAGTATTATCAGACGCCGCGTGTTTGGCTGATTGGCTACGACGAGGTGCGTGTTCGGTACCATCCCACTCCCTCTACGCACACCGTGCTCAATCATGCGTTTCCTTTCGTCATTGTTAGAATCGCATCCCCCTCACCCCGTCGCAAATATTCCAAGACATCTCGGCCGACCACGCGAACAAGACCGTGACGATCGAGCCCTTTATCCACTCCACCTCGCTCCAAGCTGCGTCCGTGCACCCCTGCAAGCACGCGAGCGTGATGAAGAAGGTTATCGAGCGCATGAACAACAGCGTCGTCGAGGAGCAGCTCGCGCAGCGCAAGGGCTCGTCGACCCAGAGCGGGGGGAAGGACACAACGAAGAAGAAGTGGCCCTTCAGCCGGAAGAGCAGCGGCATGGGGAAGGAGGTACAGGCGCAGGGGGATGAGGAAGAGGTCGAGGGCATGCGTGTCGACTTTTATCTCGTGGTGTTCCTCAAGTTCATTGCGTCGATCGTACCTACTATCGAGGTGGACTCGACGACGTCGTTCTGAGGGCCTTCCGTCTGTCTGGGCGCGTTTGGAGGAGCGCGGTGCTGTTACATATATGGAAGAGAGCGAGGACAGCTTGTGCGTTAAATGATACCCCCGGGGTGCTGTGTTTTTTTCTTTGTTTGCTGCTTGTCGCGACGGCGAAAGATGTACACTATTACTACCGATTAGAGAGTAAATACGCCGCGATGGAATGAACGTGTATCTGTATCGATTTGGACATGTGCTGGGAGTTGGCTGGGGGTTGGTTAAGAGTTAATTAATAATTAGTAGTTATCGCGTACAGAAGACAACTGATGATCCTGAGACAAAACGTGAGTCGACGCAGGCTCGAACTGAGGACCTTCTGTGTACAGGTAGCTTCGATACGATGTTAGACAGATGCGATAACCAACTACGCCATCGACCCTTACCTAGCGTACGCAAATATGATTATCTATATCCCACATACAGTTGGAAGTTTAGTAGTTGAGTTTCAAAGATTACTAGTGTCTAGCGAACGGTCTGACATCCACTGATAGTAATATTTACTATAGTCTTTCAGCTTGTTTGTTATATGCCTTCCTATAATCACGTCTATGATGTTTTTTTTTTGCTCATGAGAAATTAACCACGGAAATCACCAGAGAAATAAGTGATGGGTATCGTATCCTTCGAGGTAGAATTCCAGCCGTCAATGAGCATAGCGATGACGATTATTCAGATCATGATCAAACACATGAACAACACCCACCACAGAGTACCGAATACTAAAAGAAGAGCAACTAATTATGCATCCTTGACCAGCGCAACTGCAGCCTCCGTCCCAGCAATCCGCTCCAACTTGAACCAGTCATACTTCGAATAGAGCACGCGGCAAGTCACATCGGACGCCTCGATTCCTTCGTCAAGGAACGGGTACGACAGGAACTCCGTGAAGTACTGCGGGTGGTCTGGGGGGCCGTAGAAGATCACGTTGCGGATGCCGCGGATCTTGTACCTGTGCGGAGCTTATCATCAGGAATCTGAAGCCGATTAAATTCCAGGAGAACACGGACCTTTTGTAGAAGTGGAATCGCTCGCTGACGAGTAGGAAGGATTTGGTTCCTTTGAAGAAAGCCTGTCGGGCACGGGAGATGTCTTGGTTCGAGGAGTATCTGGAGATGGGTGTTGTATTAGCGAAAGGTTATGGGACCGCTGAAGAAGACGTACTCGGATAGCACGGTGAAGGACACTCCGACTTGTTTGCGAAAGTAGTTGTGCACGCGGATGAAGTCGAAGGAGGAGGGAATGAAGATGACGGTGTTGGTGCTCTGCACTGCGGACTTCAGGACGGCAGAAAGGACCTTCGACGGTATGGGTAAGTGATAGGGATAGAGAAAAGAAAAAGACGACAAACCTGGGTGGTGAAATGATGGAACCGTTTGTCGGCCTCGTCTTTTGGACTGAGGCAGTCGAAGTGCACGAAGTTCTGAGGGTTTGTAAATACCATTATGTGGTCACAAAGAGGGATTCTAGTTCACCTGCTCGATCCCATCGGGCACTTGGACTGGAGGGTATCGCTTCTCAGTCCTGAGCTTACCAGCGACATTCTTCAAGGATGCATTGTACAGGGCACGAGTTTCTGGTGTCTCGTAGGCAGAGAGAACGATTGACTGTCGAAGGCAAGCAGCGCTGTGATCGTGGGTGAGCGGGCGCACAACGGGGAAGTCATGATACACTTACTGTCCATCGAGATACCACGGCTTTATACGAGAGAAATCGGTGTCATGCGACTCTTTGGGAAGTTTGTTCATATGTGAAAGGACAAACTACGGATATTCTCTGAGTGAGAAGGGGCGAGGACACATAGGGCAGAGAAGCTTACTTTGACATGTTCCCAATTCTGCATCGTCAGCGCATCCATTTGGTCAATGACCAATATCTCGATGGACGACAGGTAATCGGCATTCCTAAATGAGCAGTGATTAGTTCACGGCGAGCCTGAAAATATGCTTGTTTAAACGTACTTCTCCTTTTCGATCGATCTCCTCAACCCTAGGGGACTGGCCATAATCACATCGCATCCGTAAAACTCGGAAAACATCTTGACCGTCTTCCGTGTCATCTTGATCCCCACCCTGAAGTTATCATCCACATTGCCCTTGAAGGTCTCTACATGGTCTAGGGGATACGTCCCTGGCTCGGCCGTAGCAAGTTTATCTACCACGCCTGCAGGTAGGCCGTACTCCGACAAGAAGCGGGACTGGTTCTCGATCTGGAATGCGGGGGCAGGCGTGTGGGATGTGAGTGCTCGAAACCAGTCCAGGGCGGAGGAGCGGAAGGGGAGGAGAAAGAGGACGGAGGGGCGCGTGAAGCCTTGGTCTTGCACGTCTTCGGGTGGCGGGTCGTTGGGGTTGGTTTTGACGGCATGCGCGAGACGCTCGTTGTTTTTGAGCACGCGGCGGCGCTTTCTGAGGGGGTTGAAAGGTTAGTGGGAATGAACACATTAGAAGGACGAAGAAGTGACCTACTTGGTGACATGGTTGAGAGCGTGCAGCGTAATTGTCTCGCGAGCACATTTCCTAGACTCTAGTGGAGTCGAGGTGAGGTATAGATCTCGTCTTGAAGAAAGAGTCGAAAGTAAATCATTTTCAAGTTCTACTTGATCTACGGAGGAGTTGAGCAAGTATTGGAGATGGGGACATGAGATTAGCTCACTTCGTGATTGTTTCGCCTGTCGGGCCTTGAAGGGTGTCTTGAGGCGTTCGAGGATCTATGGCACTGTTAAGAGAGGTCAAGCACATCCATAAGAATGCTACATACGTCAATGTCTGAAGTGCTGGCTGAGCTAGCCTCTGCGCCTTCAGGTATCGAGACAACAGCCGTTCCAAGTTTTCCAATGTTCTCTCGCGAGGTCTTCCATGAATTTTTGTCCACTGCAGTCCGTGAAGATTCAGACAATATAGCAGGAGTATTTCCAAAATGACTTTCATAGCCGTCGATGGTATCTAGTGGCCAGCACACTTATTAATTACGAGGTATACGAGAAGATCCACAAGGAATGCACCTTCCACCTTTTCATCGGTCAGGACCTCGTCTAGCTCCACAGCTGCCTCTTTCTCGTCGCTAATTGCATCTACCACAGCTTCATTCTCCTTCTCTGACGCTCCATCGGTATCGGCATCCGCGAACTTGATAGATTTCCGCTTGTTTAGTTTCTCGGACGGCTTAAACTCATCTTCCTCGAGATTTCGCTTGCGTTTTCCTATTTTAGTGGCAGAGACGTTAAGGAGCGTAAGAAGCCTTGTAGTTATTGAGTTGTCGCTCTCCATAGTGTAGAGCTCAGAAGATGAAGCCGCCGAGAATATGTCCTGTTCAAGTCCTGCTCTGCAGAGAACGCCGAGCTGTGATCAGCTAAAAAAATCCGGAAGGCGTTGGACAGCAGAGCCAAATAATGTCACGTGGAGACGACTGGGAAATTCGGCGCGTCGTTGAAAGAACTTTTTCCATGTTTTCAACCAACATATCTTTGATACTTCATCCTGGGGCCCTTCCTTGGATTTTCTAAGCTTCCCGCCCATCTTTATTGTTTAAGGCCAGGATTTCACCGTTTCCTCTCTCAACTGTGCAACAGCAGACCTATGCATGTTCTCTGTGTTGCCGAGAAGCCATCTATTGCGAAGTCAGTAAGCCAAATTCTTTCTGGAGGGCAGTACACTTCTGTGAGTCCTATCAATTCTTCTTGCCTCGAACTTGATCCTCACTTATCTCAGCGTAACACCAATACTAATTACATCAAGAACTACGAATTTAACTATCCACAAACAAACTCGTTCTACGTTGTCACCAGTGTCGCGGGACACTTGACAGCGTCCGATTTTCCCGACTCACACAAAAAGTGGCATTCATGTGACGCATTTTCTCTGTTTGATGCTCCTGTTGAGACCCTGGTTCCGGCAAACAATAAGCACATCGAGCAGAACCTCAAGACTCAAGCGCGGCGTGCTGACATATTGATGATTTGGACGGATTGTGATAGGGAAGGCGAGCATATCGGTCTGGAGATTTATAGAGTTTGTCGCTCAGTCAAACCTGGAATCACCCTGAAACGCGCCAGGTTCAGTGCCATCATTCCCCAGTGAGTTACCATGCATCTTCTTTATCGACGACGCGGCTTTGACCTTTTTCTATGCGCAGGCAAATTCACAACGCTGCCCAGCATCCTGTGGAACTGGATCGTGCACAAGCAGCTGCAGTCGAAGCTCGAATCATACTTGACTTGAAAATAGGAGCAGCGTTCACGCGGATGCAGACTATGAACCTCCAGACGCGAATCAATCAGCTGAAGGATGAGAAGAGTGTTATTTCTTATGGTAAGCACACTTTCTGTGCTGTGTACCTCGGCATGCTTACATTTCTTTTCTTGTATGAGGCTCATGCCAGTTTCCAACTCTCGGATTTGTAGTTGCACGCTACAACCGTGTCAAGGACTTCGTGCCGGAACCGTTTTGGTACATCTATCTTGCGCTCTCTCGGCCTTCATCGTCGCAAGGGAACATCGAAACAGAGTTCAAGTGGAGGCAGGGCCACCTTTTCGACCAACTGGCTGCCACGAACATATATGAGATAGTACTACAGGATCCCACCGCTCGAGTCACCAAAGTGACCAACAAGGCAACTAAGAAGTGGTGAGTTTAAGCACGATACCTGTAGCAACATCGTTAGCTAAGAGAGTCATCAGGAAACCTTTGCCTCTCACGACTGTCGAGCTGCAGAAAGCCGGTTCGCGGCTGCTGAGATTGGCTCCCAAGAAAGTTCTTGATGTACGTCATTTATATATGTCGACTGTAAATAACTGCTGCTGACAGCCAAAATAGATCGCAGAGAAGCTTTATCAACAGGGATTCGTCTCGTATCCTCGTACAGAAACCGACCAGTATGACCCCCAATTCGACTTCCTTACGTTAATCAGGAAGCAGACTGTCGATCCAGCCTGGGGAGAATTTGCTACGAAGTATGGTTGAATATCACTTTGCCATATAACGTCATACCCAATCCCTGTTTCTTTCTAGCCTGGAGCAAGGCGGTTTCAACGCGCCTCGTAAGGGGAAAAACAATGATCACGCTCATCCCCCAATACATCCTACAGCTCACGTCGCAAACCTAAACGGAGATGAGAAGAGGGTGTACGAATTCATTACTCGACGATTTTTGGCTTGCTGCTCAAAGGATGCGGAGGGATGGCAGACAACGGTAGATGTCGTGTGTGGAGGAGAAGAATTCTTTGCTACAGGTGCGCTATCGCTCTGTTTCGTTTATTCATCATTCATTGCAGGTATGGGATCGCTGATGTAGATATTTACAGGACTGGTTGTGCTCGAGAAAAACTACTTGCTCGTGTATCCGTATGATAAGTGGGTTGGCCATGTCGTTCCAGAATTCGAGGAGGGAGAAGAGTTCCAGCCTTCAGTATGTGAGCTGAAAGAAGGGGTGACTTCGAAGCCAAATTACTTGACTGAAGCAGACCTAGTCACATTGATGGACAAGAATGGGATTGGTACGCGTCTCTTTCTTTCTCTTTCGGCTTCGTTTCTTGCGCTGATTATCTGTTATAGGCACTGATGCCACCATCGCTCAACACATTGAGACCATCATCGAGCGCAGTTACGTGATTGAGCGTATGGAGGGCGCGACCAAGTATCTGATTCCATCGACGCTGGGAATTGGGTTGATTGAGGGGTACAATCAAATTGGCCTGGATAAGAGCGTCAGCAAGCCACAACTCAGGCGAGAGGTGCGGAACCTATTCATTTCTTTCTGCGATAATTTTAATGTTCAATTTGTTCTCACTGATATATTTATAGACCGAACGTAGTATGGTGCAAGTATGCCAGGGCGCGAAGACTAAGAATGAAATGCTCAATCAAAGTATCGATCAGTATAAGGAGATGTTCATCATTGCTAGAAGAGAGTTTGACAAAGTGGTTTCGGTGCGTTTTGCAATTGTATTCCAATAACATTTCCCAATTGTTCGCCTCTGATTCAGAGTGTACGCCGGTACTTAGACGGTAATGTCGATCCACCTGCTGGTGCCGGCGCTGCTGGTGGAGGTGGAGGCGGCGGAAGCGGGGGTGGAGGAGGTGGTGGCGGAGGACCGAAGAGAGGCGCGCGTGGCAGAGGTGCATGGTGTGGGGTTGCTGCTGGAAGAGGGAACGCACCTGCCTCAAGAGGAAGAAGAGCTAATATGGCTCGTGCTCAAACCCCTATGGTGATTGACATGGATGATGGTAAGCCCTTTGTTTAGAGCTCGTTTATATGCTCGAAGCTGACATTGTTCCCAGATTTCGATGAACCGCCTCCTCCCCCTCCTCCTGCAGCTGCAAGCCGTGCACGGCAAACAGGACCCGCGTCCGCATCTCGTCAAACAGGACCAGCATCCACATCTCGGCAAACAGGACCAGCACCTATCTCTCGGCAACCCGGGGCATCTAGCAGCATCTCCGCTGCGAAACCATTATCAATGCAGAAGTCAGCTCCGCCTTTCAGTGTATCTTCGGCGGAAGAGATTAAATGCAACTGCGATATCCCTGCTATTCAATTGACTGTTACGAAAGAGAGTGCTTCTAAAGGCAAGCAATTCTATAAATGCATGAACCAAGGTAGCGGGGGCTGTGAATTTTTCAAGTGGGCAGACGATGTACCAATCGCCAGCGGATCGGGCACAGGAAATATAGTCCCCGCGAAAAGGACGTACTCCGCAGTAAGTGACCTTTGTATTCTTCGGAAGAACGCTAAGTGACTTTATACCCACACTACAGAGACAAGATTCTGACTCTGGCCCGATAAGGATGTGCAATTGTCCTGAGCCAGATGAAGGCGTCGTACTAACTGTCACCAAAGAAGGTGACAACAAGGGTCGAACCTTCTGGGCGTGCCGAAAGGGCAAGGATGGGGGGTGTAGCTTTTTCGAGTGGACGGATGAACCACCTCGTGCTGGTAACGATAGACGGGGAGGAATGTCTCAAATAGCTGGGATCTCCAGCAGCGGACGTGATTCTCGAATGAATACGGATGAATGTTATAAGGTAAATTCTCCGTCAACGATACGTATTTGCTAATCTATTGAACTACTTAGTGCCATCAAGTAGGACATTGGGCTAACGGTAAGTCTGCCTCTTATAGTTGATTACAGTAGTCCTGGATTGCTTAATCCGTTTCTAGCATGTCCAAACGATGGCAGCGATGCTAATAAACGCTCCCGGAGTTTTGGAACAACATCTAATGCAGCACCTGCCGGCATTTGCTTCAAATGCCAGCAGCCGGGACATTACAGTTCAAGTAAGTACACGTGACCTTGCAATTGACATTAACCATCGACTTCGACAACAGAATGTCCTAACGGAGAAGGTTCGTCTAAGTCAAAGCGTACGACGAGTAACAATGGTGTTGCAGCGGGAGAGTGTTTTAACTGCGGCGGGTCTGGGCATTGGAGCAAGGGTATGTTTCGCCGTTCACTCTTTATATACGACTCTGAACAGTTCTCTTTCGGAATTGCAGACTGCCCCCAAAACGGTGGACCTGGAAGAGTATCATCCTCTTCATCAACCCATAGTGGGAGAGGCAGCACCAGAGGCCGATTAACGAAAACAAAAAGAGGAGGTAGAGGAGGTAGCAGGAAGAAGTCAGCTTTCGGTGCTGCTGATGGCCGCTGAGTCGAGGATGGTAGTGGATGTAATATGTGCCAACTCGCGTCAAGCTTCTTTCAAGCTCACATCCTTTCAGCACGCGTTTTCTCTTAGCCATGCACTCTAGATGCACTCTTGCATAACCTCCCATACCCATGCATACCTCGCTGGCATCCCCTAGAGTACGCGAGCGCCTGCTTCCGCTGCTTCCCACTTCGCGGTAATCGGCCACAGAGAGTGGTGCTATCGAGCTGCTTTCGTTTATCGCCAGTGCAAGATGATACAGACTCCAGAGAAAGAAACAACACATCGATTTTAGGAGTTCTATCACTGGGATTGCTATATATCAATCATCGGTGAGGCAGTTGGCTTGAATGGGCAGCCGACATCGTACATACCATTATGTACTCGTATATGCAAGTTGCTTCCTGGAAATTGTCGTTTCTGGTTGGGAATAGTTAACGGGTAGTTTGTATAGATCTTTTCATCACTGTTGCACAATACAGTATGAATGCCTGTCGTTCGTGTCCAGCTTCGTCTGCATGGCGAAGATAAATAGAGGCTCGGAGAGATGACCTGCGGAGCGAGGGAAGAGGAGGGGGAACCGAAGACATGAGCTGTGTGGTTGGGTTGGGTCAGCGTTGCTGAAGCGGGACGCGGGACAAAATGAGCCGCTGGGTGGGCGGGATCATTTGCCCGACGATTGGCCCAATGTATTCGTACGAGAAGGATGAGGGCTGATTTGAACGCTAATATATAAGTTAACGATAATAGTTTAGCTGTGGAGACAAGGTAGATCTATTTGACAGTAAGGCTTCGAAAGATAAAAGGTGGATTAACAGAAAGTACTCTATGTATATAGGAGCTGTCAACTACTGAGATAAATGATGTGAAAACGGGAGGTGGGAGGGTAAAATATAAACAGCTGTAGGCAAGAGGAAACAAGGAGCAAAGGGAACGAGAGATGCACTGATGCCGAGAAGCGATGCGTCATCTTGTTGTTTGCTGCTCTGCTGGACGTTGTTTCCGGCTACTCCTGGCTACGCGAGGGCTTGCCGGAAACGGCACTAAATGAATGTCTTCCGTGACATGTTGATTGGTATATTGACACTTTTACGGCATAAGCACGGGGATATGATTCTCCTTACTTGCCTCTTCATCGATTAATCTCTAATGTTGAAGTGTATTATTCCGACAAGCACGGTTAGCGGGGATAGTAGAACCATGACACAGCGTGCAGGGAAAACAAAACTGGGCCTATAAGAATCCCTCGGGCTCTTCCAGTGATCGACATGTTCCCACCCAGGACTGCGTTTTCTTACACCAGAGATTGACTTCAATGGCCATATACGCCTTCGAAAAGGACAAGGTGATACTAGAGGAGGCTGGTATTGAGCCTCTCAAAAAATCAGAGCTTGCAGATGGGGTTACCGATGCCGAGAGAAACAGAGTGCTACGGAAGATGGACCTTCACCTTCTGCCATTCGTCTCTCTGCTTTATCTTCTTTCTTTTCTGTAAGTAGAGCACGTGTTTTATTGATGTACAGAGACTGTTACTCATGCAATATTCGTAGAGACCGGGCTAATATTGGTATATATGCTCTAATGATTGCGACGCTTAGCCAACGCGCTGACATTACTGTACAATTAAAGCTAATGCGAGGATTGTGGGTATGGCAAAGGATGCAGATCTCGTTGGCCTAAAATATAATGTTGTAAGTGATGTTCTTTAAATATAATGATCCGCGTCGTTGAAAGACATAACCGAAGGTAGCAGCTGCCTTTTTCGTACGTTTGAATCGAGGTCCTCTCATTCACCCTCGAGCTCACACTGCTAAGGTTCCATATGCATTGGGTGAGGTTCCATCGTATGTATCTCTTTGCTTTGAATGACATGCTCTCACGATACATGTACCCAGGAACATTTGTTTCAAATTGATCCGACCCTCAGTGTGGAGTAAGTCTTATTATTTGCATCTTTAAAGGCCATTCGATCAATGTTGACCAGTTCCGTCCATCATGGCGGCATGGGGTATGCATCTACAGTATTGTTGATTGAAGTGTACTCATCGTGCCGCTCGATCTCAGGTTTGGTGATGACTTTAATGACCTTATGCAAGACTTACGAGTCTCTTATTATGTACGTGAATGCAACGAAATTTTATAGTGAACACTTGGCTTGAGACTTATCTTGATGTTCTTCTAGTGCACGCGTCTTCTTGGGATTAACTGAGGCTGGCTTGTTCCCCGGAGTAAGGCTACTAAATATTGAAGCTCATTCACAACCAAAATCACTTCTTTCTCAGATCATTTTCTACCTGTCGTTATGGTACCGGCGGAGGGATGTGGCACAGAGGATAGCGATCTTTTTTTCCGCTGCCACGATCGCAGGCGCATTCGGTGGCATTTTAGCGTACGTCTATTCCAGTGATTCTCGTACTACCCTATTTATCATGCGAGCCACTAGCTATGGAATTAAGAACATGGAGGGAATCGGAGGATTGCATGGTTGGCAATGGATTGTGTGTACTTCTAAGGCGTACGTTGTGGCTACTTGATGATCTTTCCTTTGTAATAGTTCTGCCTGGAGGGCATGCGTGTGTCTTTCGACATCGTTTGGATATCACATTTCTGACATCTTTTGCAGTTACGGTTGTCATAGCGGCCCTCGCATTCTTCTTCATGCACGATGTAAGTCTCATTTCCTTCTCGCTGACTTATATCAGTAATCCAAAAATGGAATCAGTGTCCAGAAACCGCTTCATTCCTCACTGAAGAGGACAAGCTCATCGTGAGCACAATGTTGAAGGAGGATACTCAAGGCTCGGCGACATACTTCGATATTAAGTTTGTCTGGCAGGCCTTAACAGATTACAAGAGCTATGTACAAATGTTCCTCAACGTGGGTAAGTTCGCTCGAGAAATATGATTCATGGAGCTATTTGGTCACTAAAACTTCATTAGGAATACTAGTTCCTGTCTATGCTATTGCGCTTTTCACTCCTACAATCGTAAACGAGCTGGGCTTTTCCGCCGCCAACGCACAGCTTCTTACAGTCCCTGTATTTGTTTCTGGATGCATTGCCACTATTGCAGGTACTCTATTATTGCTCCATATGCACGACATATTTGGACATTCACATCAAACTTCTTTAGTCGGCATGCTCTCTGATAAAATGAATCTGCGGGGTCCCTTTGTAATTGGGGGCCTTTTCGTGGCCTTAGTCGGATATATTGTGCTTTACACCCAAGTGAAACCGGGTGTAGCATACGTCGGAGCCGTTCTAGCTGCTGTAGGTGTGTATCCCACTGTCGCAGTAGACCTTGCGTGGGTGGGATCGGCTGCAGGGGGTGATGTTAGAAAGGGTGAAACGATTTGCTTCATGTAATTCTTTTTCGGGTTGATATTGTCTTCATGCAGGGGTTACCATCGCTATGGTGTCAGGATTCAGTAATCTGGGAGGGTTAGTCTGTCTATGTATGTGAACTAGCGGGGAAGCAACAACTAATGGTTTGCCAGGCTTTGCTCTTCATTTATCTACATTCAACCGCCCCGGTTTCATATCGGTCATGGAACAATTATGGGGTGGCTATCACTTTCGTAAGTCCTGCTGAAATTTTACGCTATGCATAATGTCATATAATATCCTGCTTGTCATAATAGGATACTGCTCAGCTGCTTCGCAATGTGGGACTACAATAGAATTAACAAGAAGAAGATCGCTCAATGTCAAAGCGAAGGGATCGAGGATACATTGGAAAGACGAGAAGAGTTCAAAGACATGGGTAGCGAAAGCCCCCTCTTCCGGTGAGATTTTATTATGAGCATGCGTTTTCTGTTTCGGTGAATAATTTGCTCCCAGATATACCATATAAGTAGGACAGACATAAATCACGGAACGTTCTTCAAGTACTCAAATTGAAAATCGACCTTGACTAAGACTAAGTTTGTACTCAGTGCGAGTAACTGCCGCAGAGTCAGAAGTATATACATACTATGTCAACCTCTATACTCATGAAAGCCACGATAATGATTTAATTTGATTGAAATGTTTTTCGACGTGCTGCATCTTGTTCTTAATCATGATGTTGTTGGAGATAATTGCGAGCTTGCCATAGTACCCCGGAATGGAAGTTAGAAAGGTGCGGCGCAGTATATCGCCCATCTCAGTTCGCATATTTGTTTGATATTCGTACTCAGTATTGTTTCACTTATTTACTTATAAACGACGTAGTTTACAGTTTGTATCTTCGCTCGTTTACACTCAAGTAACTGGAAGCCCTATTGTTGGCGTTATTTCCACAGATGTTAGAGGAGAGGGCCTCTGATCCAAATATTTGTCAATACATCCAACTCAGCGTCGTCGTCCGTGGCCCGCCACTACGGTGCGGTCATGATCAACGTTCAATATTCTTGCTTCATTCACGCTCAAACACTCATATTTCCAACAGAAAATTTAAACAATTCAATCTGTGGTAGAGAAAGCTTTTTCATACCATGTGCCAGTATCCAAGCTACGAACTCTTGGACCTGCAACCAACCTGCAACCCGTAGAGTCGATGAACGAGATTCAGTGCACCTGCAATATTTCCGATGTTATACTAAATACATTTAAGGCAAATTATGTTAATTTATCAGTTACGGTAATGGCGATTATCTTGAATCCTTCAAGTAGAATATGAATTAAGTAGAGCGGCCCAATAACGGCCTGATGCTGCGAGCATTAGTTTTAAGTCTCAAACTACAACAGGTACTGGAGAACAGGTTGAAGGGCATTCTACCAATGAACATGGACTTCATTTCCTAAGCGTCACTGATATGGATTCAACCCCCGGAAGAACAGTTTGCTCTCTTCTACCATTCTGAGCAATTTCATACTGTACTATGGCGCTGGAAATGCTAATGATATGCAGTTAATACCAGGCTTCAAAAGCGCACCGGAATCTTGAAAGCAGCCACATCTAAAATAATGGGCAGGTGGCATTGACAGCATGTACACAGGGGTGGCATTGGTAGTCTCGTTGACCGGCCTATGGCACTAACAGGAGTCGAAACTTTCAGCTGGTGAGCTTTTACCCCTTCATTGCTGTCTAAATTAATCATGAATCCCAGTTGTCTAGCTTGCCACCTCGATTAGGGATGAGCTGATGGCTGAAGCCAGAAGAAATGATCACAGCAGTAAGCATGAGCTATCAACTCATCATGCCTGTTGTGTTGTTGGCTCCATGGTTACTAGCTAGTAAGCATATAGAAAAGGGGGCAATGCTAACAGCACCTTGGAAAGAGGTTCACACGGTACCTAAGTATGGGCATTTATTTCAGATCATAACAGCCAGACAATTATAAGTCAATAAAACCTACTTAGGTGCGCCGGATCTTGGAACTGTCATTGACTTCTCCACAGACTGTCCGACTGGATATCAGAGAGATGTTGTCAAAGTCTACGAAGATCACTGACGCTTCTGCGGAAGAATGACTTCGGAGCAAAGCTATGTTGTCCACACTTGCATTTCACTTTGAGTTTGAAATGTTTGTCTCTCGCTATCACAGGTTATCTCAGAATGTTAAGTAATCAGGGGCTCAGACTGACTACTTATTGTCCTCGTATTTAACCCGTAGCGGCAGAGGCACTGGCAGATATCATTTCACGAATGTTAAGCGAGGGGACTAGGAAATCAGCTATTGAGGTTGCTGATAGCCACCAAGTTAGTGGCGGTGGATACCTTGTGCCAGGCCATACCAGATCTTCCTTCAATTCAGTCACCGTGATCTCGTTTAGTTATACGCCCTCGCACGGCACATATCTCGCTACGTCTTGCTACACCTCGCCAACATTGTTAAACTACGCGAGCATTTGTTCCCACATGCCTGCCACTTGGTGCTTCCCTACGGGGTAATCGGGCCGAGAAGGGAGAACTTAAGTACGCGACTGGTGCTATAGAGCTTCCTGCGGTGCCTTGCCAAATGGTACAGAGGAAGAAGTCTTACTTCGATTTCGGGAGCGTTTGACAGTATCAATCATCGGTAGGAAAGTCCGCTTCGCTGTGCAGTGGACATTTTACACAGTATTCTGTACTCACATACATGTGCAAGTTTTTCCCAGACACATCCTTGTTTTTGATTGTAAATGGTTAAAAGATAGCTTTTATAGATTCTGTGACCATTCTTGGTCACTGCGCGATTTATATCCTCCATCACCAACTCAAGGTCACCAGGTTTCTTCTTAGCCGCTGCGACGCCACGAACCTGATACATGACATTTATTAACTTACGAAATTCTCCATTTCACCATTCAAAAGGATCGGTTAACTATACGCCTACGGGCAACTTGATGATCCTTCCATGTGAACATGTCCGGTTCAACCCTCCATATATCACCTCCGGCCAGCACTGCCTCCCCCGCATTGGAATCAACAAAGAAGGTTTACTGACTAATAATAAATGCCCACTCTTCTCCTTGCGATACAAAACAAGACTTGGCTAGGGCTAGGTCTTCTCGTTCGTATAAGAATGAAGGGCGGAGCTCCTGTTTTTTACCCCTCCCCTCCCTCTTCTTTTCTTGCACTCAAACTTGACTGCAATGGCGACACACTCCTTCGAAAAGGAAGAGGTTTCGTACGAGGAAACTCGCCTTGAACGTCTGAAGGACACGGAGCTCGCCAGCGGGCTTACCGAGGCCGACAGAAAGAGAGTATTGAGGAAGATGGATCTTCATCTTTTGCCATTCGTCTCTCTACTTTATCTTCTCTCTTTCTTGTAAGTACTACGTGATTTCAGTCATGATCCGCGAAATTCACTCATTCATTTGATATCTGTAGGGACCGAGCCAACATCGGTGTGTTCACTATGCATCTGTCATTTTCAACGGTTCACTGACATTGTACTGAAGGTAATGCGAAGATTGCCGGCATGACCAAAGATGCTCATCTCGATGGCTTGAAATACAACGTCGTATGTAACAACATTCGGCCAGATGATCCATTTTACCGAAAGACATACTATGTATTTATCTATACAGATAGCAGCTGTCTTCTTCGTGCGTTTGACTTGCATAGATCTTGTATTTCTCGTGCTTATTTTGCACCAAGATTCCGTATTCATTGGCAGAAGTTCCATCGTACGTCTGTCGCGTATTTGAATATCGCGCTCTCATCGATCCATGGGCCTAGCAACGTTTGTCTCAAGCTGTTCCGACCCTCGGTGTGGAGTAAGCTCTATTTGTATGTTCGAAGGCCGTTCAACTGACGCTCTACCCAGTTCCGGCTATTATGGTGGCATGGGGTATGCATCTGAACTATTATTGGTTGAAGCGTCCTCACGATGTTAATCATTCTCAGGTTTGGTGATGACCTTAATGTCCTTATGCAATACTTACGAATCTCTTATTATGTACGCGTCTATCCAACATTGCTGGTGCGTATCTTGAGACTAACTTGGTTTTCATCTAGTGCGCGCATTTTCTTGGGGTTGACTGAGGCTGGTTTATTTCCGGGGGTAAGGCTGATGAATTTGGCGCCTTATTCAGAGTTAAATTTCTTCCACAGATTACGTTCTATTTGTCACTATGGTACAGGCGAAGAGATGTGGCAAAGAGGATAGCGATTTTCTTCTCCGCAGCTACGATCGCAGGTGCTTTCGGTGGTCTTTTGGCGTACGTTTATCCTCGTCTATGTATATGATCGCTTATCTTACGGTTAATCTATTTCGCGGCCTATTAGCTATGGAATTGAGCATATGGAGGGAATTGGGGGATTGCATGGCTGGCAATGGATTGTATGTACATCTTTCTGCATTGTAATGAAGCAGTTTGATAATATCGTCTTTCTAATAGTTCTGCCTCGAGGGCATCCGTATGTCTTCCCTACTTCTTCCGACGATATGCTTCTGATGTTTATGGTAGTTACCGTCATTGTCGCTACCCTCTCCTTTTTCTTCATGTACGATGTAAGTCGGATGATTTTCTTATTTTTGCTGCGTCCATAATCTAATAGAGGAACCAGTACCCTGAGACTGCATCATTCCTTAACGCGAAGGACAAGCTCATCGTCACAGAAATGCTGAAGGAAGATACTCTCGGCCTGGCAACCCATTACGATATAAAGTTCGTATGGCAGGCTATGTCCGATTACAAGAGCTACTTGCAAGTGGGCATTTATATAGGTAGATTCCTTCGGGTATGTGGTTTGAATTATGCTGAACTTCAATGCTATTTGCTTCGGCAGGCTTGCTAGTCCCCGTATACGCCATCGCGCTATTCACTCCAACAATTGTGAACGAGCTGGGCTTTTCAGCCGCTAACGCCCAGCTTCTTACAGTCCCTCCGTTTGTCGCTGGATGTATTGCTACAATCACAGGTACTGTTACGCCGCATTCACGGCATATCCATATCATTACTCATGTTAACCCTTACTAGTGGGTATCTTGTCTGACAGGATGAATCTGCGGGGCCCTTTTGTGATTGGCTGTGCTTTCGTATCTTTTATCGGGTATATTGTCCTATATACGCAATCACGACCTGGCGTAGCATACTTTGGAGCCGTCCTTGCTGCCGTTGGAGTTTATCCCACTGTTGCAGTAGATTTAGCTTGGGCAGGATCAGCTGCAGGGGGTGATGTTCGCAAGGGTAATGCCACTGTCTATCCGAAACCTATTCCTGCTGATATTATTCCCTTGGAGGTGTCACTCTCGCTATGGTCATCGGAATTGGTAATCTGGGAGGGTGAGCTTACCTGGAAAGTGTATTAGAGTTATGACATGCTAACAGAATTTTACCAGGATTTGCTCTTCCTTCATCTACATTACGCCGCCGCGCTTCCACATTGGGCATGGAACCATTTTGGGCTGGCTCTCTCTTTCGTAAGTCTTCCTCGAAAGTCTAATAGAGAATCATAGTCAGATCTCCTGGTTTTTAACAGGATACTACTCAGTGGTGTCGCAATGTGGGACTACAATAGACTTAACAAGAAAAAGATTGAGCAATGTAAGCGAGAAGGGATAGAGGATACAGTGGAAAGGCGAGAACAGTTCAAGGATATGGGGAACGAAAGCCCCCTCTTCCGGTGAGACTACAGTCTCCAGCAGCGTATGTTCTATCTCATTGAAAATTTCTTCTTTAGGTACACCCTATAAAAAGGCAACATAGTTCTGGAAAGGGCTCTTGGCTCATTAAACGCTATGAGCTATATACCGAGAAATTAAAGATAGATTATATACAACCCGTAATTATCCGCACGAAACACATGGTAATATTTTATTACTATCTAGCTAAGAAATGTTTGACAAATGTACTGTATCGAGTTATAAAATGCTTTTAAGTTGAATGTGAAGAATAAGTGGACTAGATTCTGCACCATTACTAGTATTACGCCAGGAGGGTCATGCCGCGTGTACTTGAAGATCCTCACTCAGGATGAAATTGTCCATATGTTCATACATCAACATATGTGCCGTGCAACATTTGTCTGCACCTGAAGGCTTGAATATTGAATGACTGAATGACTTTCCTTAACCATCTGCAATTCCAAATATTTTTCCAGATGTAAATGCGACGGAAACTTCCAACGTCTGAAATCCAAAAAACTAGTTTGTGAAACCGTAAGCTAAAAAATAAAATACGTGAACATCTGAAGTTATTTCGTGTCGGTTTCGCGCCAAGAATTTTCTTGCTTATGTCACCTCCTGATAAGATCGATATCGACTGATCATCTTTGTCCTTTCCTTGCTTTCCGGCATGGACGATATGGAGATCCTGCAACTGCTGGTGCTGTGGAAATAACGCCAACGATAGGGCATCCAGTTACTTGAGTGTAAACGAGCGAAGATACAAACTGTAGACTACGTCGTTTATAAGTAAATAAGTGAAACAATACTGAGTACGAATATCAAACAAATATGCGAACTGAGATGGGCGATATACTGCGCCGCACATTTCTAACTTCCATTCCGGGGTACTACGGCAAGCTCGCAATTATCTCCAACAGGTGCTAGATGAAGAAGACGACATGGCAGAAGAAGAAGAGTGAATGTGAACAGCTACATTGACGGCTTCATTAATTTATTTAGGTGCTGTGGGGTCTCGAGAACGTCGTGCTACGCGACGTAAACGCTTGTATCTCGTTCGAAACGAGCCACTTCTTAATCCTCAAATTGACACGCCTTGGCAGAGATTATATGACAGACGTAATGACAGGGCATACATCACCACCATAGGCCTCAATGTCGGTACTTTCAGTTTTATACTGGATTCTGGTTTCACCGATCACTGAAACTCGACTCCCATTCCTCGTGGTTCAGCAGATGCTGCGGGGGCACTTGGGCTAATTTACATTATCTCAATTCGACGTGTCCTGATGCATAAGTGGATATTTATTTCGCTTAACACTGTCAAGTGCTTGCGGATGTTGAAAAAGGGTCTGAAGAAATGTTTGAACGGGCACCTGCAACTGGAAGGGGATGGAGGCCTCTTCCAGATGGCAATCCGGAAGAAGGTAGGAGAGTTCTGCCGCCAGTTCATCCCGGGAAATCGATAAAATGCCCGTGCGGCGAGCCACTGGAAACAAGGGAACACATTCTCTGCCATTGCGAACGATATGAAGCATTCCACCCTGCTCTTCGAGAAATCTCCTGGGATATAGTCCTCACCGACATTTTGGGAACGACAGAGGGCATCTAAGCCCTTTGCGACTTCCTTCGAAAATCTGATGCTTTTACGCGCATCTGCACTCGCTATGCCCCTCTCTCGGACCCCACATTTGACGACGAACCAATCCCCCCAGACATAGACTCTGAAGATGAGGATTCATAACCTCCATCAACACCACACTTAGAACAACCCTTCCCCGAAAGCCACAGCCCTCTATCAACGCATCTTATGGCAACCCCAGTATCAATGCCTCCGCCCATGCCTCTCACCTTCCCCCCTTCTTCGCACCTGGTGCAACCGAAACCTGCATCTCTCTCGATAACCCCAATCAATACCCTATACCTAAACCTGGACATTGCGCTGTAGACTCTGCGGCCATATTGACTTCTCAGTCCCCTCGCAGTTAGATTGCTTTCACACACGTAGATTGGTTGTTTTAGCATAACCCGTGCGTTTCAGTACATAATTTACTTGTTGCACGTAAACATAGAGAATTAGAAATAAAAATAAAAATATCTGGAAGAAAGTCGTTTGCAACACACTAGATTCCAGAATCCCGCATATCATAATGACTCATCATCGGCAGCTCGGCATCTGCCATCTAGAAAAGTGTCTGCATCTGGAATCGATTCGAGACGTTAAGGAAAGTCATTCACTATGTGTTTCACATTTTGTGGGACAGTGCTTTTAAATTTCCTTCGACATCATCACACCCAATGTTTATGTAAAAAATATTGCAAACTTAAGTAGACGCCAGATAGGAGCTCTTATCCTTTTAACGTTTAAATTTCAAAGATCTTCAAACGCCGTTAGGAATTTATTACTCGAACGCGAAATTTATCAGTGGTGAAGGTTTCTTGCGTAATGCCATTGCAGAAAGTATTATTAAACGTGGCCCTATATCGATTTGGCGGGGTACAGCATACTTGTATGCCAAGGGCTCCTTTTTTCGTATGTTTCCAGTGACAAGGTTAGAATTTTCTTATCGTCAATTTAACCGGAAGAGCACCCTTGGAGAACACCAGCCTATCCATCAAATCTTCCTCCCAGAGGGCATAGTCATACCCATCACTGAATGACATGTCAAATTTCTGCACAAGCATTGCCACTATCATGCGCAACTCAAGCATTGCAAGTGCTTTACCAGCGCAGATCGCAGGTCCATGGGAGAATGGAATAAATGCGGAGCGATCCAAAATGATGCTAGGGTCTTTTTTTATCCATCTTTCAGGCCAAAATTTCTCAGGATAAGGAGAGAAATAGCGATGATCACGATGGAGGACGTAGGGAGGGACAAGAACTGCAGTTCCCTCAGGAATAAACCTTTGGTGAACGTTCGATTAAATTAAAAGAAGGAGATACTGGTAGTATGAACTTACATGGATCCAATGGCTTTTCCGCTACTACTTTTCGCGGGTGCACGCTGTAGAGCTGTCGGAACAGCCGGTTGAAGGCGCAAGGTTTCGTTTCTTCCGAGGTGTTTAGAGGGGAACAATAGAAATTGAATGTTGCCAGGGATAAAACTTACATGATTGCGTTCAAAAGCTGCTGTTCTGAAAGTTTGTCGGTATCAATTGGAGCCACGGAGGTCGGAGAGAATTCTTGATCAAGTTCTCCTTGTAAGCGAGTATAATAATCTGGATGAGACAGAAGATAGTAAAGGACGTTGCATAGAACTGATGCTGTCGTGTCCGACCCAGCCACGACAGTGAGCACTGCATTTGAAGCGACGATAGGAAAAGACGCTTCTTCCGAGTCTTCATCCATCGATGTTGTCTAATAAATAAATGAATCAAGTACAACCATCCGTCATCAGAAAAAAAGATAGAAGAAATATATCATAACCACATACGAGATAGTAAAATAAATCCTTTTGCTTTAAATTTGTAGTAGCCTTTCTCCGATACGCCTGCTTAACGCAAAAACGTGCAAATTGCACTGTATCCGCAACCAAGAAAGGAAGAGTCTGAATGGCGGGAACAATCCAGGGAATATGCATTGTAATATTAGGAAGGCTTATGAAACATACGGTCAGTATCCATCGATAGGGGCGAAGATAAGATATAGCGTACAGCGTCGCTCTCTCCATGCTGTGCCACACTTTATCCTTATCTCCATCACGCATGAATTCGAATCCACCGCCAAATCTGTAAGAACAGGTCTCGTTAGTGGAAAGGAGCAAGGTTTCTTTGGCCATTTATTTACGCTATATCTCCCATGAAATCGAATCTTATAATGAAAAACAAGGAAATTAGCAAACGTCATGCGGAATGAATTACACTTCGCAACGTACGAGAAGCAGCTAATCCATTTCGCCATATCTACATTACCTATGCGGTCTAAATTTGTTTTGCAGATGTGGTCCAGCGTGTCCGTCAGTTGTGTTCCACGAGACAGAAGAATTTCTTCGTAGCCTTTCATTGGGTCAAAAGAAAATGATTTATTCCAAGGTTTTCTGAGTTGAGCATGGCGATGTAAATCTCGGCAGGCTATCAGATTGTAGAGGCGTGCCTGCTCTGAAGATGCAATCAATCTGCCATCCCAAACTGGTTTTTGTTACCCATGACATTAGCTGATGAGCGGAAACAGCGCCATGTATTACTCACTTGGTCCTTTCGGCATCCCGTGAGTACCCAAAATAAACGGAATCAAGTCTGCCTCGATAATAGATATTTCGTTTGGACCTAAAATTTAGGAAAGTGCTTTTGTTAATAATCTTTTACGAAGCAATCAACAATATTTTCACCTATGCGAATAATTGGTCCATATTTCCGGTGCAGCTTCTGATAATATGCGTGTGCCTTTCCTCGGTGTGCGATCCATGCAGCCCACAGCTTGGATAACTTGCATAAAACAGGCCCCGGGTATTTCGCAAGGGGATGGAATGGCGAAATACGATAAGCACCAGTAGAGGCCAAAAGAGAAACCATGAAGAGTGAATACGCTAAAAAAACAGAAGTCCAACTGTAAGAGTAGCCTGACAGCAGTAAAATCGCAACAGGCGCGGGGGCTGCTGCGAGGACAGTCAATATGAGTCGATATGACCTAGGTTCTTGCTTTCTAAACCATAGGCTGGTGACCTTGCAGTGGGAACGAAGAGAAGGGTATTGAACAAGCGATGAAGACATATTATAGTAGATGGTGAGGTACTCACAATCGCGCCCAATGCATCGATGATGAAAATGTCTCTGAGGGATATCAGCGGCATGATACTTAGTTCTAACGAGGTCCTGAAGTGGATTGTATTAACAATGTGGCAAGGGCAGCACTGAAAGTGGGAACTTCGACCACTTGAAAGTTCACAGGCCCCATTTATGGCTACACAGCCTTGGCGGGAGCCTATCGTACATATTCAGAGGCCGACGGTCTTGAATCCAAATATCTATCAACATTGCCGTTGTCTGATGTCATCGGCGTTTCGCTCGCTCTGAATCTCTCCTTTAATTACATCTGTTAGATGCGGGATACCCTATCCATGCTTCTTCTCACATCCAACTTGTTTTAATCTTTAGGGACACTTAATGGTTGTTGGTCATGCATTGGTAAAACGTGATGCTCCATTGTCAACCACCCATTGACTCCATAACCCAGGGCTCAGGCGGTTGTAGCTTGTAAACCCGTCTCTGATGTCTCGGACATCAAGCAGCAAGAAATTGTCGTCGGAAGAGGTAGCACCGTGAGACTGTACCTTTAATTAACGCGGAAGAGAAGCTCGTCCTCAAGGAAATGCTGATGGAGGACATCCCAATTTTTTCTCTGCTTTTACAGTAAGGAGTTCTTATCGACATGGTTATAGCTCGTGATATTTAAAAACCTTTCTCGAACTTGGAATTGAACACATCCGTCCTTTTAGCTTCCATTCAAATGATGGCTTTTTATATTTCAGAATAGGGTTTTCACGGATATATTCAGTGTAATTACGAGTCTAAGTACTAACCGAACACTGACATGTGCCAATTCTGAAGACATCTTCCATGATCCAAGTAGAGAAATAGAAATCGTTAGGGATTGACGCGGAATATATTGTGCCCGCGCCATCAAAAAATGAAAATTATGCCCCATAATATTGCACGCCTGCTGTCTGAAACCCCTCTTCTGTAGGAATGCCTAAGGTCAGAATTTTCTAATCTTCAACTTGACCGGAAGATCGCCTTTGCAAAACACCAGCCTGTCCATTAGGTCCTTCTCCCATCGTGCATGTTCATACCCATCGCTGAACGTCATGTCGAATTTCTGCACAAGCATTGCCACTATCATGCGCAACTCAAGCATTGCCAGTGCTTTTCCTGCGCAGATCGCAGGTCCATAGGAGAAAGGGATAAACGCGGCCCGGTCCAGAATTATACTATCGTCTTCCTTCATCCATCTTTCGGGCCAGAATTTCTCTGGATCAGGAGAAAAATAGCGCTGATCGCGGTGGAGGACGTAGGGAGGAACAAGAACTGAAGTTCCCTCGGGAATAAACCTTGGTGAACACTTTGATTAATTCAAGTAGAACGAAATATTGACAATTAGAACTTACATAGATCCCATGGCTTTTCCGCCGCTGCTCTTCGCGGGTGCGCGTTGGAGAGCCGTCGGAACAGCTGGTTGAAGACGCAGGGTTTCATTTCTTCGAGGTGATTAAAACGAATGAACATCGAAACTGAAGCTTAAGAGAGAATGAACATACATAACTGCGTTTAAAAGCTTAAGTTCTAGAAGCTTGTTTCCATCAATTGGAACCAGAGATGTCGGAGAAAATTCTTGATCAAGTTCTGCTTGTAAGCGGGTATAATATTCCGGATTGCAAATCAAATAGTAAATAATGTTGCATAGAACGGACGCTGTTGTGTCCGAGCCAGCTACGACCGTGAGCACTGCATTTGAGGCAATAATGGGGAAATACGATGCTTCTTCAGAGTCTTGTTCCATTGAAGCTATCTAATAAATAAACGAGAAAATAACAGTAATTAATCAACACTGAGCAGGCAATGGGAACATATCCCAGTGACGTACAAGATAATAATAGAGATCTTTCTGTTTAAAGTTTGTAGCAGATTTTCTCCGAAGCGCTTGTTTAATACAAAAGTCCGAAAACTTCCTCGTGTAAGCAGTAAGTCTTAAAGGGAGTGTTTGAGCCGCGGGGACGATCCAGGGAATATGCATTGCGATGGTAGGCAGGCTTGGTAGTGCTATTATCAGCATATAGTCAAAGTCGAAAACAAGATGAATACTGTACATAACCGATTTTTCCATACTGTGCCATACTTCATCCTTGTCGCCATCACGCATAAGCTCGAATCCACCGCCAAACCTATGAGTAAAGAGTATTATTAGTGACAAGTAAAAATATATTTAAACAGTTTATTACGCCATGTCCCCCATGAAATCGAATCTACACATCAAAGAAGAATAGGATATTAGTCAATGTCGCGCGGATTGGCTTTAAACTTCGCAACGTACGAGAAGTAGTCAATCCATTTTACTATATCTACGTCGCCTACTCCGGCTGAATCACGTTTGCAGATGTTGCCCAACGAATCCACCAGTTGTGCTCCACGAGACAGAAGAAGTTCTTCATAGCTTTTCATGGGCTCAAATGAGAAAGATTTATTCCACGGTTTTCTTAATTGAGCATGGCGCTGTAAATCCCGGCAGCCTATTAAGCTGTCCATGCGCCCCTTCTCTGATGATAGGACTAATCTACCATCCCATACTAATTTGCCGCCTACTGCATTAGCGAATGAACGGAAATGGACGTAGCAACTGCTCACGTGGACCTTTCGGCATCCCTTGGGTGCCCAAGATAAATGGAATCAAATCTGTTTCAATAACAGATATTTCATTTGGACCTTTAATGAAAAATGTTAGCTTTCATAAAAAAACGTTCACTAAAGAATCAATAGTTTTCACCTATGCGAACAATTGGACCATATTTCTGGTGCAGCCTGTGATAATACACGTGTGCTTTTCCTCCATATGCGACCCATACAGCCCATAACTTGGATAATTTGCATAATAGAGGGCCGGGGTATTTCGTGAGGGGATGGAATGGCGAAATGCGATAAGCACCAGTATTGGCCAGTAACGAAACCAAGAAGAACGAATACGCGAGAAAAATTGAATTCCAGCTATAGGAATGTCCAGAGAGCAATAGAAATGCAGAAGGCGCAGGAACAGTTGCGAGGACAGCGAATATTAAACGATAAGACTTCGGCTCTTGCTTTCTGAACCATAAACTAGTGGCCTAGAAGTGGTAGGAAAGAGATGCGTGGTCAGTGGGATGACGAAGACACGTTCTAGCTTGAACGCCGGTGGAAAAAGAACTCACAATTGCGCTCAATGCATCGATGATGAATACATTCTTGAGGGATACCGACATGCCGCCGGACGTGACCTGTGTGGAACGTGCACTAACACAGGGAAAACAACAGGTGCTTCGATATGGAATACGCCATATATATATGTTCACAGGCCTCCTTTATGGGTAATTGCACAGCCCCGGTTGGTGCCCATCGTGGTTCCTTCACATAATAAAATCATGACAGGTTGATGCAAGGGCGGCTGATGATAGGACTTACGGGGGACATAGCAGAAAGCACATTCAGAGGCCGACGGTCTCTAATCCAAATACATGTCAACGCCGCCGAACATTTTGTGCTCGTCACGCTCGACGTCCTAGTCAGCGCCGCCGCTCAGCCCATCGTCTTTTCTCGCTTGCTCGTCTCTCATTTAGACCCGTTGGACACGAATTTTCAATAGTCCTTCTCGCGTCCAGCTTCTTCTAATCATCGGTGGCCCTTAACGCTTGCCGACCATGCATTTGTACAACTTGACGCTCCAACCGCCTACTGCCATAACCCAGGCGATTGTTGGCAACTTCTCTGGTGTCAAGCAGCAGGAAATCATTGTTTCGCATGGGACACGTCTCGAGCTGTTGCGCCTCGAAGGTTCTCCGCCGACAGGGAAAATCTCGACAGTGATCGCGACGGATGTGTTTGGGTCAATACGGTCGCTTGCTGCATTCCGACTGACCGGTGGGACCAAGGGTGAGCGCGTGTACGTATCTGTCCTGTATGCATCCATTTACGCGACATCTTCTTAGACTACGCCATCGTAGGGTCTGATTCGGGGAGGATTATCATCCTGGACTACGACCCGAAGACGAGCAGTTTCGTGAAACTGCATCAAGAGACATACGGGAAGTCAGGGGCTCGCCGTATCGTTCCTGGTCAATTCCTCGCAACGGATCCCAAAGGACGTGCTGTGATGATTTCAGCCATGGAGAAGGCGAAGTTGGTGTACATTCTCAATCGAGATGCTGCAGCCAATCTGACAATCTCTTCGCCATTGGAAGCCCACAAAAACGCTGCTATCATCCACCATATTGTTGGTCTGGATGTTGGGTTTGAGAACCCCATGTTTGCTGCCCTGGAGGTGGATTATGCAGAGTCGGATCAGGACCCAACGGGAGAGGCGTTTAACAATGCTGAGAAGGTTCGTCATGATGATACTCTGGGCTACTATTGAGCTTACCATATTTTAGATGTTGACCTACTATGAACTTGACTTGGGCCTTAATCACGTTGTCCGGAAATGGAGCGAACCTACCGACCCACGGGCTAATCTGCTTGTACAAGTTCCAGGAGGCCAGCTTGCGTCATCAGAGCGTTTCGACGGTCCTTCCGGCGTTCTTGTTTGCTGCGAGGACCATATTATCTATAGACACATGGATGCTCGCCAGCACCGCATTCCTATACCCCGCCGCAGACACCCTCTGGAAGACCCCAATCGTAGCTTGATCATAACCGCAGCAGTGATGCACAAGATGAAGGTTGGCGATGCTTCCTTTCGTTTTCGTGTTCCTAGAATCCTAACACATTATTCTCTCAGGGTGCTTTCTTTTTCTTGCTACAAAGCGAAGATGGCGACTTGTACAAAGTCACCATTGAGCATGTTGAGGAGGAAGTGAAAGCTGTAAAAATCAAGTATTTTGATACCGTGCCTGTCGCTTCTAGTCTCTGTATTCTTAAGTCTGGTTTCCTTTTTGTTGCGAGCGAGTTCGGAAACCAGTGAGTGGTGTTCAACATGTTACTGGTTCGTAGCTGACGATTCCACTACTAGCTATTTGTATCAATTCCAAAAGTTAGGAGATGATGATGACGAGCCAGAATTCAGCTCGACAGATTATTCCTCCTTCGGCATGGCTGACCCTAGCTCCCCCTTACCCCGCGCCTACTTCCGACCCCGCCCTCTGGACAATCTTATCGCCACGGACGAAATAGAGTCATTGGACCCCATCATTGACTCGAAGGTCCTCAACCTCCTTCCCAACTCCGACACCCCCCAGATCTTCACGGCGTGCGGCCGCGGTGCGCGAAGTACGCTTCGGACGTTGCGTCACGGTCTCGAAGTTGAGGAGTCGGTGAGCTCCGATCTGCCCGGTATTCCGAATGCAGTATGGACGACAAAACGCACAGAAGATGGTACGTCTTTGCGAGCGTTTCAACAGAACAGGTTGTTGACTTATCCGATTTATCCCTTGCAGATCCATTCGACTCGTACATCATCCTCTCCTTCGTCAATGGAACTCTCGTCCTCTCTATTGGTGAGACCATCGAAGAAGTGCAAGACACCGGCTTCCTCTCCTCCGCCCCCACCCTCGCAGTGCAACAAATCGGCGCCGATGCTCTCCTCCAAGTGCATCCACAAGGTATTCGGCACGTACTGTCCGATCGACGAGTGAACGAGTGGCGCGTACCGCAAGGCAAGACAATCGTCAGCGCCACCACTAACAAGCGCCAAGTGGTCGTGGCCCTCAGCTCGGCGGAGTTAGTGTACTTCGAGCTGGATTTAGATGGGCAGCTGAACGAATATCAGGATCGAAAGGCGATGGGAAGCACCGTGCTGGCGCTGAGCATCGCGGAGGTACCGGAGGGGAGGCAGAGGACGCCTTATCTGGTGAGTATCGCTTTCCCTGCGCTGAAGCTCCTTCGTTGACTTCCGTTGTTTTGCAGGCTGTGGGATGCGAGGACCAAACCGTCCGCATCATCTCTCTTGACCCGGAGAGCACACTCGAGACTATCAGTTTGCAAGCCTTGACTGCTCCGCCTTCCTCCATCTGCATCGCCGATATGTTGGATGCTAGCATCAACAAGAGCCAGCCCACCATGTTTGTCAACATCGGTCTGCAGAATGGTGTCCTCCTCCGAACGGTGTTGGATCCTATTAATGGGCAATTGACGGATACTCGTACTCGGTACGTTCTGTTACTTGCATACTTCTAGGACTCAAGCTGACTGTCGTAATGTTAGATTCTTGGGTACGAGACCCATCAAGCTTATCCGCGTGCAGATTCAACGGAACCCTGCTATCCTGGCGCTCTCGTCACGGTCATGGCTAAACTATACCCATCAGAACTTGATGCACTTCACGCCTCTCATCTACGATAACCTCGATTACGCGTGGAGTTTCTCTGCTGAGCTCAGTCCCGAGGGGCTGATCGGTATTGCTGGTAGTGTTCTCAGGTGTGTATTCGTTTGCTTCGGACCTTACACGGTGCTTATTCCTTCGAATGTCCATCAGGATCTTCCAGGTCCCGAAGCTGGGGATGAAGCTCAAGCAAGACTCAATACCTCTTTCTTATACCCCGCGTAAATTCATCACGCACCCGGCGAACAGCTACTTCTATCTTATTGAGGGTGACCAACGGGTGATGGGCGAAGATGCCGCCAATAAGAAACTGAACGAATTGGTATATGTTACTTTTGACAATTCCTCTGCAGGAAGCTGATTATGATTTTCTAGCGTCAGCAAGGGAAGAACATCGATGACGAGGTTGTGAACTTACCCGCTGAGGTGTTCGGTAGGCCTAAGGCACCGGCAGGAACATGGGCGTCGTGCATTAGGATTATCGATCCCATTGAGGCGAGTAGCTACGTTTTTCCAGGTTGATCAATCGTGCTAAAGTACTACCTTTGCAGGCCAAGACAGTCTGCCTCATTCCCTTGGAAGGCAATGAAGCTGCCTTCTCTCTTGCCATCGTGCCGTTCTCTGCTCGAGGAGGCGAGTTACATCTCGTCGTCGGCACGGCTGCGGATACCTTCGTCTCACCCCGGTCATGTACAAGCGGTTATTTGCGGACATACAGGTTCACGGATGATGGGGCTGGACTGGAGTTTATGCATTCAGCAAGTCTGCATTCCATGTATTCAGTATTCAGTTGCTGACCAGTATGAATTTACAGACCGAATTGGATGATGTTCCACTTGCACTCATGGCGTTCCAAGGACGGCTTGTCGCTGGTGTGGGCAAGGCGTTGAGGATATATGATATCGGCAAGAAGAAGCTGCTTAGGAAGGTCGAAAACAAGGTGCGCGCATATGAATGCTTCTCATTACTGGTGTCTTATCGTATGCTGTCTTGAGACCTTTTCTTCGGCGATTGTCACCCTCTCTACCCAAGGTTCGCGCATTCTCGTCGGGGACATGCAAGAATCTATCGCCTTCGCGGTCTACAAGCCTCCTGAGAACCGCCTCCTTGTGTTCGCCGATGATTCGCAGCCTCGCTGGGTTACCGCCTCGACCATGGTTGATTACAACACCGTTGTTGCTGGCGATCGTTTTGGCAATATCTTCGTCAATCGGTTAGACTCGAAGGTGTCCGAGCAGGTTGACGATGATCCCACTGGTGCTGGCATCCTGCACGAGAAGGGTCTCCTCATGGGTGCCCCACATAAGACCAAGATGATTTCCCACTTCCACGTTGGTGACCTCGTAACCTCAATACATAAAGTTGCGCTTGTCGCTGGTGGTCGTGAGGTGCTACTATACACCGGTCTTCACGGCACGATTGGCATTCTCGTGCCGTTCGTGTCGAAGGAGGACGTGGATTTCATTTCAACTCTAGAGCAGCATATGCGAACAGAGCAGGGGAGCTTGGTTGGCAGAGATCAACTCAGCTGGAGAGGGTACTACGTGCCTGTTAAGGCCGTTGTCGACGGCGATCTTTGCGAAACGTTCGCACGGCTTCCTGGGTCGAAGCAGAGCTCAATTGCAGGCGAGTTGGATCGTACGGTTGGGGAGGTGCTGAAGAAGTTGGAGCAGTTGAGAGTGACGACAAGTGGTTTCTAAGTGGTTGGAGTTTGCGATTTACTTTTTGTTGTTCTGTTAAACGTTGTCCAAAATTCTGTATTACATTTGCTACACGTATAGTTTGATAAGTATGATATTTTGAGTTCGCCACCCATGTGTGAACGTTGTTCGGGGTATCCGCGTTCCCGGCCCGACCCTAACCACTCAGCCTCAACCTCAACATCACCCTTCCTCACTTGCACCTTACCACACCTCCCAACACCGCACTACCACCATGTTAAACATCGCTGCCCGTACTCTCTTGAGGAACTCCCAATCCCGTCTCACCTCCTTTACTCGCACTGCACCCGGCTATGTTCAGTCGCGGTCTGTGGTGACCTTGAAGGACCACAAAGTGAGTGATGGTGCAATCCCAACTTTTTCCGCATGTGCTAAACGTGTCATCTGTTCAGTACACCGCTCATGCGACTGCAAAAGGCGCAGGCCGTAATGGTGAAGTCTCCTCAGAAGGGCTTGACCTGAATCTAGCTACACCGCCCGCATTGGGCGGATCCGGGAAAGGGCAAAACCCCGAGCAACTGTTCGCCATGGGATACGCCTGTGAGTAGCACCCTTGACGTGATGAGGCACATTTATGCTGAATGCTATACCCAGCTTGCCTTCTTGGTGCGATCCAGCTAGTTGCAAACAAGGCAGGGAAGAAAGAAATGGCCAAGAATGCTGTTGTGCATACCAGCGTCCACATTGGAGAGCCGAATGATCTGCCGGGTTTCGGGATAGCTGTTGACATCAAGGTGGAGGGTGTTGATGACGAGATTCTGGAGGCAGGCCATGCAGTAAGTTTCAAGCGTTTGCTTGATCCAGGTCTTAGTTACGCTAATACGTGGATTCTACTCTCCACCAGTTCTGCCCATACAGTCGTGCCCTGAAGCATGGTGCGGTTGTGAACATCTCCAAGGCCTAATTATGAGCACTCTCATCTCCCTATCAACATTCAAGAATTCTATCTATTGATCCTTTTGTACTCTTTGTGTACTGTATGCAATGTTCCCAACTTTCCAGGGAACTACACGTTCTGTACTATCTGTTGGAATTTAAGCTTTGTCGCTCAATCGCCGTCGCTCCGAAGTGATAGGTATGAACAGACCTTAAGGGTCAGCTATTGTGTTCAGGAAACAAACTGAGCTTCCCTTTACAGTTACGTAGTTCTACAAGACTATTTAAATTGCAAACTAAATTGTTCTCTCATTCCAACTTTTAACTGACTCTGTTGAATGAATACACCGTCGGAATTTCAATAATTCTTTCTTTTAATAAACAGGTGCGCGCTATGCCTCCAGAACTATTTTGGCCATGAACTTGGAACGTTGCTTGTTTGATAAGTTCAAAACGAGACACAGGGGCTCCGACTCTCTTAGTTCGCGTATATCATCACGTGATGTGAATTTACTGATCGTGGTATCTTCACCGACGTCATCAACTTCCAAGTTTGTGAAGCAACTTCCTTATCATCTTTCACGCTCTCCAAGTCGACAATATCCAGCACATGGAGTGCCTTGAATGACCGCTCCGAAGTTCCCGAGTGATGATATCCCTATGGCTTTCATCCTGGCTGGCTAGACTCCCATCTCTTAACTTCGATACCCCTGGTTTGACCAAAGTTCAAGACCGGTTTTTATCATACTGCATGAAGAAGGTCCTCGCTCACTTGGTTGATCCTCGCCAATTTCGTACCTTCCGGATAGATGAACAGCTCGATTCAGGACATGTGCAAATGAATAATGTCTTATTAAATTCTCAGGCGAGTTATTCTGCCAAGGTCGAGTATAAGCCAGGATCCTGACGCTGAGATCATTTAGGCTTTCGATGAGGTTCTCATGGAGTTGCCAATAGTTTTCGAGAGTGGCACCGTCTCTTCTTTTGATGTCCTTATTGGAAATGGATCCGAGGGTTCCACCTCGCCTCTCCGTCTATCTCTTAAATCCGTTCACATCACATTCCGCATCATCTCTTCGTGCCATGAGTCAGAACAATTTCCATCCTCTGATAACTCGGAATATAGACGACGCGATGACAATATTCGACAGCCACCGCATCTTCATAAGCGCGGAAAATTGTACACAAAAATAAAGGAAAAATTTCGCGAGCATTCGCAGCCGCACGCAGACACCACGGATGCCTCACGTTTCAAAATCCTTGTCGATCGCCTCCTTTCACGATTGGAATTCCAAGCAGAAGACATAAAAATAACGCTGCTACACACAGGTAACATGAGCGTCGTTACCTCTGTCTCAGAGGCTCGCTATAAGATGAATGAAACCGCTTCGCATGGCAAACCCCGCACCCTGTCTGTCAACGGGTTTGCTATGAGTGCCTATGATCTACGTCGTCGGACCCCTATACTCACGAAATGTTCTGGATCTTCAGCTTCCTCTATACCTGTTAATAATCCTGGAGTTCCTGTTGACGGCGCTGCGTCGTTGCCAGCCAATGCGGCTTATGCGCAGACTCCAGCGGAAGGCACCCATATACCCAAACGTGCTTTGATTTTAAGCACTTCGACACCTGTCTTTGTACAATTCAACGACCCTGAAACTCGTCAGCAGGTTTCAGAGCCATCCTGCACTTCAGCAAGATCTGATTCAAAGAATAAATCCTATATATCTATCAGAGCTGGAATATTCGCATCTACTCTACATGCATGGCAAATACGCGGTTTTGTATGCATGGCGAAGACTTGGTCATCTCATATGTCCCGCGAAGATCCTAGGAGGTATCCGACACGGAAGCACCATACTGCTGCGCATTCCGGTAAGTTCGACCTGGAAATAAGCATTTCAGACACCGTCATCCTCATTATTCCGGCCACCTCCTCCGAGGAAACCTCTGTCGAACAGCAGCTTTCAGAAGAACGGTTGTTGGACGATTATTTCAGTCATCCACTGCGTCTTCCACGTCTTCTTCATGGTTGCTTGAGGATTCACCTCGAAGGCATTTCTGCCTCTATTACCTTTACCGCCGGTCGCTCATCTATTTCAGAGGAGAAGGTCTCGAAGTCTCAACAATCGGAACCTTCAAAAGGATCTGCATTTTTTGCGGCAATAGCAGTTAACGACCTATCAGCCTTTCTCATACGGAGTCGCCCGAAACACGTGGGGCGCCATGTCATTCCCGATACCTTTGCTATCCCAATACTCATCCCAGATCACGGCCTATCTTCTTTTAGCTATATGCCATCGCATTGTCATCCCGAATATTCGAAAACTGCAAAAGATGATGGGATTTTTCCTACTTTTGATGTCGCCGATTGGAGCAACGTCGAATGCCGTAGGAAAGGACTTGGATTACCTCTTTGGCGTACGACCGCAAATTGGAAGGGCCAGGAAGCAAATCACTTAGATCAGCGTCCCCATAGTAATGCACCTGTTTCTTCATCAAAAAACTGGATGAAGAAAGACGAACTTCTAGATTCACCTCCTTCGTTACTTCTACAATTCAAAGGGACGTTTTCTCCTCGGCAGCAGAAGCTGTTTTTGGCTGTGAGCGACCTGGAAATTACACTTGCTCCCATGCAAGTTTATTTAGATCTTGCAGATATCCTAGCGGAAAACAGATTAATATCCTTCTCACGGGAAGTATTTCTTTGGGATGAAGATCTTTGTTCTGCCAGCACTGCATTAGATGATCTTGAACCACTTGATGACACAGTCGACGTCACTCTGCCGTCGAGCATTTCCTCCAAGATAAAGATGCTGGAGAATCTGAAGCTTGACAGTGGCCATTCTGCAGCGGAGGGGAATACAAGCGGCCAAAAGGATGACGAGGTAAATAGGTTCTCTATGCGTCCGCACTACACTCATATACTATCGTTTTATAAAGCAGGATAGTCCTCATTTTTCTTTCCAGTGTCTCATGCTTCGATTTCACTTTCGTTGTCTCAACCCAGCTGAACATTTTCCTCGTTCTGGAGTTTTTATATTGGATCTCCATTCGATTTCCCTTGCAAACTGCATCTTTCCATGGGCGACCAACAACGAATCCAAAGTTCAAAATTCTGGCAGGAAGGAGGCTCTTCCGATGGATCCTGAACATCCTTCTGAGCGTCCATTGCTCCGGATTGATTTTCGGCAGATTATTGCAGCACATTGCATGGCTGGAACAAACAAGGCTAGCACTATCGTTTCAATAGGGCTCTCCAAAGTGCATCCAAGTGTAATTGAGGGCTTTCCAGGAGCATCAAGTGAGACACGAAAATATATAACCCATCCTCGAATAACTGTCTCAAGTTCACCATCCGGTTTTAGTATCGATGATTCAGCGGTCGTTGTTCTGAACCTTTTGTTTCCTTCTGTGCATATCGATATTACCAGTTCCCAGATGGACGAGTTACAGAACTTCACGGAAGATATTGCAGACCTTCTTGAACGACTATCTACGGGTGATGGAAATCCTACTGCGGTTGAAAGGAAAGATGATAGCAACGACCACCGAATTTTTCCGCCGCCTGACAACGAAGAAAGTGAAAACAATTCTGTTTTGAATCTTGTGTTGTCGGAAGGTACGTAAACTAAACACATCATATTCTCCAAACTGAATTATTAACTGGTCTATCGTTAACTAGGACTCATCCGATTCCTATTCCCGAGAGGGGAGTTAAAAAGGTTTTTCTTAGACCTTTAGATGCTATAACTTATTGCGCCCCGATCAGGGATGATTATAGTGCCACTGTATACACACGCCTTGTGAGTCGTCACACGGTCAAAATACACTCTGTATTCCGTGACATCTAATAAAATTGGTTATGTAAACTACAACACTTTTCATGGTTGTCCCACTGTTACGTTTTGCGGCGTTCGAACTAGAAAGCTAAGAAACTATGAGTGCATATGATATATCTACTTCGAGTCGAAATCATATGCGTATAGTGTAAGCTATCCATCAAATATCTCGCTGCGGCATATACCATGAATAGCGGTAATATTCCGAGTATACGGTAAAGAGACCTAATTTTTCATCTCTTCAGTAAGATTTTCCTCACGGTAAAGGTTGCCCTGGCCACTACTCAATAAAGGCCTCAGACGTACGGTAGCCAGTTTTGAAAGATCGATACATTCAGCCACAGAATGTTCGAGGTCATAAAAATAGCGCATCGTGGTATCCTAGGACCAGAAGTATGCACTTTCTATGTATTCAACGACTGGGACTGGAAGGGTCCAAGTTCGAGTTCACCAAAGGCGAGCAGAATCTTTCAGCGTTCTGAGCTATATCTAAGCCCAGAAAGCGCATTTAAATGCCAATGACTTGAATAAAGCCATTCAAGTGAATAAATTCGTTGATAGTCACCCAGTTCAGAGAAAATTAATTCACTTAACTACCACGTGAAGGCTCAGGGTGTCTAGTGTTTACTCGATTTAGCAACTGGATTAAAAACTCGGTGAGAATCACCAAGTTCGAAGCCTACAGACGGTAGCACCGTCAATTAGAAGGCACGTGTTGAAGGCATCCTCTGTACAGGAAGAGAGGGTTGATTATCAACCGAATTATTTAACCTAGGTTAGGTCGATAAGCCTGGTTGCCCGATTTTGAGGTCGCTACCTGGTGAGGTTGCGCCCACAACACTATCCTCGCTGCAGTGATTTGTGACCAATTGTAACTTACTGTTAGCGGGATTTCAACCTAGTGTTGTCCTTATATCCAATCCACTCTAGGTTGTTCTCGCATTGCTCTCAGGTTGATATTAAACAGGCTATGGGTTGATACGAACTTATGAAGCGTAAAGCAAATTTTATTGCAATAAAATATGTATTATACAGCGTAGGCTATTAAACTTACAAACCAGCCGAAACATATCGGCTTTTGCCAACGGCCAACCCCTCTAAATCCCTTCCATGCTTCACCACCGCTTCCCAATCAGTCTTTTATTCTCTCATCCATATAAAAAAAAAAACGGATCAACACTATAGACGTTGTCGTTCGTGGTCGCGCTCACAGCCGTTGCTACATCTCGAGCTGGTGATCGTCAAACTCGTGGATCAACCTCCTATACAGCTCTGTCCAGGCTCCGAGTAATTGTCGAAGGCCTCCGATGCTTCATGTCGTCTTGTTGGCTGCCTGACATAGAAGTCTTAAACGTTAAACAACGCTAATAGTAAAGGAAAACAACACTCACCCCACGTGAAGGGTATCTTCAGACTTTCAGATATGGAACTGTCGTCGTTTGGGCAACTCGATCTGTACAGAGGTCAGGTGGTTAGTATCACAATGAGGAGCGAGATGAGGGACATGGGTGGCTTACGGTAAGGTCCAAGACATTCAGCCTTCTACATCGAAGGCTGAATCCCACTTGAATAATTTTAGAGACGTATTGCAATGGGAAACCTAGAGGATTGCTGAGCTTACCGCAGAAGAAATAGTGGTGACAAACTGGCATTTTGGCAAGCTTATTTCGCTTGTCGTCAGAGAACGAAAGTGCCGGCCCGGCCATTCCGCTTACTCTCTTCAAACTTTTCGACTTCCTTCTGGAGTGACCATTCTATTAATAACCTAAGAGGCGTGCGAGGAAGGAGCCATGCATATGTTTTTTAAAAAAAGAATTGATAATGCTGGTCCGATTGTGACAATAATGAAGCAACTAGTAGTACAAGTGTTTTGAAAATACGGAACTGGTATGTAAGTAATAGTGGAACGACAGCGTAAGACATTAGACTGAGTGACCAAGCATAAAAAAACACAATGAATCCCCAAGGCCCAAACGCAGCCGCCTACAACGCCGCCCTTTGCCACTGCGGCTCCACCCCATCCGCAATCGCCAAATACGGCATCAAATCGCTCGTCAAAAACTCACTCGGCCACTGCGCCCTAATCTGCTTCTTCAGATAATCCACCGCAATGCTCACATTCTCCTCCTTCACGCCCGCCACCAACTTCTTCGTCTCGGGACTGAGCTCGTTGATCAGCCCGTCGATGTACTCCGCGGTGATGGGGAGTCCGGTGTCCGCGCGCATGCCGTAGTGCACCCACTGCCAGAGCTGCACGCGCGTGATTTCGGCGGTGGCGGCGTCCTCCATGAGGTAGTTGAAGGGGATGCAGCCGTTCCCGCCTACCCAGGCCGCGGTGTAGGCGAGGCAGCATTGGATGTTCTCCCGAATGCCTTCAAGGGTGATTTTTCCGGGGACGGTGGTGTTGAGGAGGTCGGCGGCGGCGACTTTGACTTCTTGGCGGAGGACATAGTACTGCAGGACGGAGAAAATTAGAACATGGGAGGGAAAGAGATATAAGAAAGCGAACGAACCTGATTAGGACCCAGCATGTGCTCGTCAAACACCTCGCGCGCAATCTTGTTGATGAGTGGGTGCGCGATCCACGTGCCGTCATGGCCCGCAGTGACCTCGCGCAGCTTATCCGCGCGCACCTTGGCCATGGCGACCTCGTTGGCTTTGGGGTCGTCCTTGATCGGGATCTGCGCCGACATACCGCCCATCGCCGCGACCTTGCGCCTGAGAAGAAAAACACGGTCAGAATCGCTAAACATAGCCATGAGAGTACAGTACGCACTTGTGGCAGGTCTGTATGAGGAGCCTAACGTACGCGTCCATGAAGCCGACGGTCATGGTGACATCCTTCCGGTCAGGAAGGACCGCACTCCGGTCGGCCCTGCGCTTCTTGATAAAGCTGAAGATGTAGTCCCATCTATTAATAGCGAGATAGCCCAGTCAGTAGTGCGTTTCCCAAACTCTGCCATGCCTTGGGGAAAGAGCAAAGGCTAAAAACAAAACGCACCTGCCACAGTTCAGCCCAGACGAGTGGTTTCTCAGCTCGAACAGGATCTCCTCCATCTGGAACGCGGCAGGGAGCGTCTCAATGAGCACCGTCGCGCGGATGGTGTTGTGTGGCATGCCGATGAATGACTGCGAGAAGACGAAGACGTCATTCCAGAGGCGCGCCTCGAGGTAGTGCTCCATCTTGGGAAGATAGAAGTAGGGACCGCGCCCGCGCTTGACGAGCTCGTGGGCATTGTGATAGAAATAGAGCGCAAAGTCGAAGAGAGATCCAGACACGGGGGCGTTATCGACGGTCACGCGCGGCTCGTCGAGGTGCCATCCTCGGGGGCTGTAGAGGATAAGGCGTTTAAGTAGGGGTTGGAGCGATAGGGTATTAGGGAGAAGACGTACCGGACGATGAGAGCGGCGGGGTTTTCGGAGAGCTTGTATTGCTTTCCGCCGGTTTCGAAGTCAATCTCTCGCCGAATGGCGTCGCGGAGATTAACCTGGCCGTTGATCATATTCGCGAATGTGGGGGAACTCGAGTCTGGACATTGGGTGGGTCAGCACGGAGGCGATTGGTGATATGACAATGTAAAGACGCACCTTCAAAGTCAGCCATGAAGGTCTTCGCCCCGCTGTTGAGAGCGTTAATAACCATCTTGCGGTCGGTGGGACCCGTGATCTCGACACGGCGGTCCTCAAGACCAGGCGCGGGCGAGGCACAGTGCCACGAGGGCTCGGCGCGGATGTGGGCAGTCTCAGGGTGGAAGTCGAGGGGTACGCCAGAGTCGAAGCGACGCTGGGCGTCCTCGCGCGCGACGAGGAGCGACTGGCGGGTGGCCTCGAAGGTGCGGTGGAGGGCGGCGAGGAACTTGAGCGCGTCGTCGGTGAAGAGCTCGGCCTGGGCCTTGGGGGCGACCTTGGAGTGTATTTTTACGCCGGTGACCATGATGGGTAGGATGTGAGTGTGCTCGGGGGAGGAGGAGGATAGGTAGTATAGACGGGCCCCCCTTCGAGGCCATGGTCGTTTTGTAGTGAACGCTAATTTTGGTCGGCTCCCCGCGATATCCGCTTCCGAGTCCGAACGGGTCGTCTGCTCGACGTCACCCCTTCCGGCGTCACATATCACATGTTACGACTCCTCCGCCAGCCCACTCTCGTACCCCGACGCCCCAGGCCCCCACCGAGCTCTGTACCGAGCGCAGCTGGCACTTCGCACTTCATGTGATTCCCTCTAATTTCTATATTCCTTTCTGTTGCAAAATACACGCTTCCGGCGAGTCGCGGTCATGCTCAACGAAATGCATTGCAGTATATAGTAGCCCAGCCTGTAAGGTGTCCCAAGCTCCGCATTCCATAAACGCCTTCTCGACGGATCCAAAGCAGACGTACGTAGTCCATTGCACATGCAGTCTCAGGAGGCCCTTACGCGGTGCTCCCTCAACCTCCTTATGTACCCCCATCCACATCCCTATAATTATCCCGCCTCCGCATTACGCACGTGTGTTCACTGCATGTCAACGGAGAACTCAACTGCTACCGAGAGGCTCGTTTCTATCTTTGGGTATCGAGAATGCTTAATCCGTCGCGTCAAAGAAGAAGAGCTCTCCATCGAGGCCTTCCGTGGACAACGTCGACCACAAGCTCCCTCTTGTTCGAGCACGTATGCGAACGGCAGCTCCGGAACCGGGCTCCAAGTCCGATGCCCCCATCTTCTGCCGACTCCCAAGCGTATGTCCCGTTCAGGAGGGCGGGACGCCTGTGATTGGCTGAGGGAGGCGGAAGCAAAGTGCGCCTAGCTAGGCCGCGAGCCCTCCGTTCCTGATTGACGAGGATGGAACATGCCGACGGGATTTGACGGTACCCCGCTCAAAATGGCTTGCCCAGCTCCGAACACGACTCAACCGGGGGCTGTCAGCGCCGTTCCGCCGGCATAAGGGGTCCTTTGACGCTGTCGCGGCAAACTTGCAGCGGACATCCAGTCCCGAGTGGCGAGTGTATACTTGGCGTAAACGTTTAGAGTCTGTCCAGGCACAAGGAGAACGCCGTCAAAAGTTCCGTTGCGCACTCATTATTGAGAAGATACACCTAAAATAACAACACAAGATGCGTTTGGAAGATTAGCATTACATACGTTACACGTAGGTAGCAGCGGTGCGCCCAAGGTTACATTGCCAACAGCAGAGAATCAAGCGCATTATGACTTCTTCTTCTCCGGGGACACCTCCTTCTCCTCTACGACGACGACCTCTGGCTTGTTGCTGCGAGACGCTACGAACTACTATGAGCAACACATCTTTTCAGCTGACGACGACGCAAGACATACCCGCAATCTCCTTAACTACCCTCTCCCCAACCAATATCACTCTCCTACATGCCATCTGCCACACGCCAACACTTACAGAACCTACAGACAAATCAATAATCCACCTTGACCAAAAGCCCCAGCAGAGACACACCTCTCGGAGCAAACGGCAACGACAACCACCACCCCAGCGGCCCGAACCATCCCTCGGGGAGGAAGAACACGGGCTGCCGACTGTACCACCATCCGACGGCGAACTGCAGCCCGGTGGTCAGCAGCCAGATGGCGCTGTTGAATTTGAGCGCGAAGGAGGACTTGTTAGAGGCTATTTCTGCGTCTATGGGGTGCAGTAGGACATTAGCGCATGCCAGGAAGCAAGAGACGAGGATGGTGGGTTTGCCAGCGCATCGACTCCCCACCTCCAGGATAAAGGTAAAGACACGAAAGAAATAGAACCACGTACTCAGCTTCTCCAGCTCCGCCAACCCCTTATCCACATTCCGCCTCAGCTTCGCCCACTTCGCGAACTGATCCTGCGCGCTGGTCTTGAGGAGGTCCGACTTGGTCGCGAGGATCTCGGTCTTGAGCGTGCGCTGGCGCGCCGCGAGGGGGGAGCGGGAGAGTCGCAGGAACAGAGCGTATGTCTGCAGATTTAAGTTGAAGGACGAAATAAAAGGAAGAAAAGGAGAGGGTGGGAGGAAGGTTAGTGGGATGTTGCGTTTTAGGGAAGGAGGCGACGCACCAGCTCGAGGAGCACGGTCTGCCCGATCCACTGGATAAGCTGCGTGACAAAAACGAGCAAGAATATCGTTATTAGGAGCGACATTGCTGTTCAAATTTTGGGCCTTGAATCTAATAGTATTGTCTCGTCCAAATGTATTGGTTGCGTCTATCCTGTGGCGTTGTCGTCACAAGGGTTCTTCTGAGTCCTGGCACTGGACTTAACCACGAGATCTACCTACAAACCCTAGAGAAAAGTATAAAAGGCCTATAAACCGCGAATTGGGCCTGCTGGCGGAAAGGAGGAGAGACACGTCGTTGACGAAAGAGTTGCAAGAGACATCGTGGCATGCCTTGGCCCACACCGGACCTGCTCGCCACGTGGGGGGATCATCAGGAACCGGGTTTCTATACGGGGAATGCCGATGCCGAGACTTGTTTCGTTTATAACGTGTTTCTCCTTCCGGTCATTCTGCCTCTAACCCCTTGCTTGTATTTTGAAATGACACTGACTCTTCGCCTTTATTTAACGGTGTGCATCTCTCGGCGCGTGACTCGGTCTCGCCGTCTTTCGAATGCCTTTTCTCACGTAAAGTGATAGGTTACTGGTGGGACTGTCAATGGTCCTCCTCGACACTCAGTCCATATTCTACTAGCATAAAATCCAATCTGTACGTAGCGAGATCAGCATATCCTTTTATCTCTAGACCGCTGTCAGAACAAGGCTTGAAATTTCCTCGAGAGGCTTGCCTTCCTTCTACGGTGAGGTCCGCAATTCAATTCTATATGACCCGCCCAAATAATTAACAACCAAAGAATAAGATTACACTGGCAGGCGACGTTTCAACTGGAAATATCAACCCTTACTATATTTTCAGAATGTTTGGCCTCACGCTACCGTCTAAATGGCTAAGGACCTACCTGCATAATTTCCATGGGAGATCGAAGATCTGGTCTTTGGATGCTTGGAATCCAACTTGGCTTTTTTGAAGGTGTCCGTGAAGTTTTTTAGTCGGCCCGATGCGCTGGCGGTTCATCGCTTCGGAAGCAAAGATAGTTATGCAGTCTTTCAAACATGTTGCCTCCCTCGTCATTCAAGACATGGATTTTCTAGCTCCACAGAGCTTCTGGAATTCAGCAGCATCTTTCCTATGCTCCAGACACTCAATATCTATTCCAGATACTGTTATTGTTCTATGCTAGAATAGCAGAAACTCAATACACAATCACCGACTATCATAACATTGTCAATTGCCTTGTGCTGGGATAATACTAGTGGCTTCATCAACACTGGCCTTAGGTCTTCATTAACACATCTTATCTCACGCCTTGGTGGTTCTGTCGAAAATTTTACCGAAACCATAGGTGCATTTTGCTCACACGCAATAAAAAACTACGCGTCTCGGAAATCTCGCCTTTCAGCAAGTGTATAAATGGCGACAACTGGCTACCCTAGCTTGCTAGCATCGCGTCGCCGGATATGAAGAGATTGAAATACGCCTCAGCTCTTGGTAGCCTGAAGAAAGATGTAGCTGGGATGGCAGCAGACATTCTTGCGATACATATTGGAGACCTGAAGGCCTCATGCGCCATATCGAGTGCTGTTTTTCTCCGCGCACAGATCTTCCGAAACTTGTGACCGTACGCGTGAGATTGTTTACACTATTGATTTCTACACCAAAAGAGGCGGGCGAAGAATGGCAGCTTCCAGAACTTTATTTTAGGGGATAGTCGTGATTCAAGACGACCCCAGAAGACGTAAGCAGTTTTATAGATGGGATCCAGTCTGAAACTTTGGCATCTCCAGGCTGATGCGACATTTAATTCGAAGTCAACGTCGGGAGTTGTCTGAGGTAAATGTACTATAGCATCATTATTCTTTGCAGAACAGTGGTTTACGGAGTTGTGAATCGAAGCAGGCTTGACCATTTTCCTATTTGTTAATGCAGCAAGCCGTATTGATTTTAAGATATCGTACGAGGATCCAGTTATATATATGTGCACTTAAAGCGGCAGTAATTTATATGACGTGAAATAGGAAGTCGGCACTTCAAGCATGCACCCATTGGAAAGAAGGTCAATAGTTCCGATAACCCCAGCAATGTCCGTGATGAATTGTTTGTTGGCGTTGTTCACTCGCGGATGAATTCGTACACTGAAGTAACGAACTTTGAATCAATAGGCTTCGTTGTGCAGGGGCCATCCCTACCTTCCGGACTTGTCTACCCTCGAAAAGCTTGTGGCCATCAAGGAAGCTAGAGCAGTGTATGTGGAATTTTACGCATGGCCTAGGAGGGAATCATACCACACTGCAAATTCCTCTATGATCAATTGTATCACAAGGTCAATGGAATCCGCATCCTGATGAGAGAAGCTGGTAGCTACGTAGGTCGTTGTCAGTTGAACTAGTAATTACTATTCGCGTACTAATAAATATGGTAAATACTTCAATGTGGAGGAGTGCACCAATGAGAATTGCTTACAAATCATGGCCAATGCGGTGTTATGGGTACCTTTTACGACTCGATTCAAACCTTCACCTTCAGCCATAATGGCCACCGTTCATCCTTCTCGTTTGGCCTTAATATCTGGAGATGTACGCCCCTCGAACGCTCAGAAGCAGCGTGATCACTCTCCTTCTCCCCGTCGCCAACGTCGTACTCCATCTCCACGCCGGAGTCGCAGCAGAGATTATGACCGGAGAAGGGATTATGACCGGGATGAAGACCGAAGAGGACGTGGTCGAAGTCGGGAGAGAGATGGGCCTGTAGAGGGAAGTGCAAGACGTGCGAGTCCAAAGTATGACGACTACCACCGACCGCCCCCTCCAGTGGAGGCGCAAGCGCCCTGGAGGCAGCAGGAGAACATGTATCCAGGTCGTAAGGATAGGCCACCTCATGGAGGCGGAGGTGGTGGAGGTGGTGGTGGTGGTGGTGGTGGTGCAGACTTCTTAGAAAGGTATGGTGGATTCATTTATTCGTGATGCTGTTTCTGATACCTTTCTAGTCGCAGACTTCAACGTGAGACCTCGACTGTCAGTGCCTGGCCACCCTCTCCAAAAGCCCCACACCGTGATTTGTAAGTCAATGAATTCCTTGTCACTAGCATTTCTTCTTTTTTGGGTGGAGCAATTCGGCATACGACAATTCCTAATAGTTAACCTTGTACCTATCATTTCTTCTCAGCCGCTAATACGTCTATCATAGGTCTCCAAAACGTGGCAAATCGTCCAAAAAATCGAAGCGTGCGAGGTCGCCTACAGATAGTGATATATCGTCTGACGAAGACCGACGTAGGAGGGAAAGGAAGGAGAAAAAGAAGTCGCGCCGAACTAAGGATAAAGACGACAGGCGAGAGCGCAGACGGCCCCACTCACGCAGTCGCCACAGAAGCTATGACGACGACAGCGAGGACGACCATAGAAGGGACCGGCACAGGAGTAAGCGGTCCAAAAGCAAAACGCACAGCGAGAGCAGGCGGAGTAAGAGCAAGAGCGTGCGTCCCCAGAGTCCGAGCAGAAGCCGTACTCCGAGCATCGCTCCTGATGGCGGCGAAGAGGATTGGGTCGAAAAGCCGACGACGACAGTCCCTCCTGTCCCATTGCATGCGAGAAACAACGCGCGACAAACCTCCGCCGCTCCTCCAGGCAGAGACGAGGAAGACTCTGACGAGGAAGAGGTTGGCCCCAAGCCTGCTCCGCGCCAGGGCGGCGGCAAGCGCTTCGACGAGCGCGCGTACGGTGGTGCATTGCTGCGCGGAGAAGGCAGTGCCATGGCCGCATTCTTGCAGGACGGCACGGAGTCGCGCATCCCACGGCGTGGTGAGATCGGGCTGACGGCGGACGAGATCACCAAGTACGAGGAGGCGGGGTACGTGATGAGCGGGAGCCGGCACAGGCGCATGAACGCCGTGCGCATGCGGAAGGAGAACCAGGTTATCAGTGCAGAAGAGAAGCGCGGGATTCTGAAGCTGCAGAAGGAGGAGAGGGAGAGGAGGGAGGCGATTTTGAGGGAAGAGTTTAATGAACTTGTGTCTGAGCGATTGAGAGGGACTGGTCAAAGTCAACCACCGGCAAAGTAGATATGTTGCAGTACGCTTGCTCCGTATTCTTTTCCTTGTGTACGATATCCATGGAATTTTCTAATTTCGCATTTTATTCATTCGAATGCGCAAAAGCGGTGTTGGGTAAAAACTATTCTCTAGTAAGTCAGATTCAAGTATAGTACTTTTTGGTAAGTGGTATACCATTTTCGCCTTGCCAGACATCTAAATCTATCATACTAACTATGGCATACCCTAAATCTAGAGATTATTCGATGCGAGCTATGTAAAAGACACCATTGCTAGCAACCGACAGCTGCATTTCAAGAAAATATCACCAAGTCGGTCGCCAATCTCCTTTCCACACACCCAAGATTACGCTGTATGCTAGCCCATCTTCTGCAGCCCCAACCCGTACCAGAGGATCCACGACGACAGGCAAGGAAAACATGAACCAGTTCACCACCCACATGTATCCAACGACTTTGAAGAAGGTGTTGCTCTGCTTCAGCTCCGCTCGGTCGGCGAGAGCGATGATAGTATCCTCGAAGGTAATGGCAAAAGCTTGCATAAGGAAGAACTTCAAGGACCCGCCGGCCCAGTTGTTTATTGCCATGTAGTCGCCTGCATAATGGACCACACCGTTGACGAAAAAGGCCGTAAAGAGTTGGATGTATGACGAAAGATTAGTCCCGCGGCGCGCATGGAAGACTTTGTGAGCTAGGAATCTGCCGGGCACTACCCCAGACTGCAAGCAACAATATCTACCGTCAATGCGACTTCAGGATGTAGAAATGGTTTGGAAGACGTACCCGGCGCAGATTCTGGTGCCATGATTGACTAAAGATTCTCATCAGACCGCTGCATGTTAAGACGCGTCGCCAACAAACGGTACTCACCCCCAAAAGCGACGAAGCGTATACGCGTCGCTCCAGTCCCCAAAAAGCGGTGGCCAGTCTTTGGATTCAGATAAACCAAGGCCGACGACGATGGCGCTCATCAAGCAGTGGCCCGCTTTCATGTGCGCGTACGTTGATAAGCCAAAAGCTGCCGCTGTAATCCGCCACAGCCAGCCGAAAGAAGTCAGACGCACGTCGCCTCTTGCGTACGAGGGGTTCGACATCATGTGTAACCTTGCCAGGTCGTACAGAAGGATACAACAGGTTGCTCGGAGAAGCTGGACTAGCACGAAAGCCTTCCGGGACTGGCCTGCAGGGTGCTGGCGCAGCTTAGATGAGGGCTCGTGCGCCCAACCTACCCCACGCGGACTGAAGAAGAGCCCCATTCCCCACTTTAGACGTTCTCCAAACAATGCGTTCGCAATAGGGCCCTTTTCATTCTTAAGTCGCAGTTCGCGCTGCACGTCTGTCAGAAGAACCTGATCTAACGCGGCAACCAGCGAGATACCGGCTGAGCAGCCCATGGTGTAGTTATTCATAACGTTGTCGGAAGCGGTGAACAGCACGAGGCCGGCGCAACAGCATAGGATCGGCACGAAGAGCGTCCACCGGTACGGGGAGGGCTTGATGACGAGTGACGCGAAACGAGTTGCTTCAGAAAAGACATAGAGAGGTCCGGAGTGGTCTGGCTTGCCATGCATGGCCGTACGAGAGCGAGTTCAGCGTTGACGGCATTATGTCGAGTATGGTACTAGTACATATTTGAGAAGTGATAATATCGAACCACAATCACTCAGGGTGGCCTGACTGTGTCTGCTCCAGCGGCGACCAGCGCGTACTTGGCACTTAAGGTAGGGGACATCAGGAACCGGCACCTTTACGTAAGCAGACAACGAGCTCACTTTTCCTCGGCTGCAAACCACTTTCCCACATTTCTAAGACCATAGAATTGAAACCCTTGATCACCCTTGCAACTCTCAGGAAACAGATTAAAAAAATTAAGCAAATTTTGAGAGATATTAACCATTCTTTAAATAAATCAGTTTTTTTTTTAAAGTGATTTTTCGTGCCTCCCCATTCATTCTGCGACTTTTCATATTCTTGACCTCAAGATTTGGCCGCGATACCATGGAAGTCAATTATCCGACCGCCTCATTATCCTAGCTTCAGCAAGATCTGAGACTCTAGCGTCGCATCTGAGATATATCTCAATACGTACGAGTCTAACAATGGTATATGATCGCTGTCTACGGTTTACTGCTTAACTCCAAGGAAAAGCAACCCACGTTTCGCAAGCTCGACGGTCTCCTCGAGCTCTCTTACATCGCTGTTTGTCCACTTGACATCGGGTCCAATCTCCGCACCAGAGCGAAGGGCATGTTCGAACGCCATCTTTCGTGCATTGAGTACCGCCATCCGTCGCGGATCAGAGTGACCGGTGAAGATGATGATGGCAGTACGCGGCGGCAGCGACGCATGCAAGGTTTTGAGGTGCTCGTTCAAGTTCTTAAGAATAAAGGTGAGGACCTCAGGCGCCGGTGGTGGTGCAGGCTGTGGCGGTAAGTTATCCGCTGTCCTAGGCGTCGTCCCTGATAGGCATTAAGATCAATACATCATCAATTGCAACTTTGAAAATTTGACTTGCAGCCCAGTGCTTCCGCCAATGCCATGAACCTCCCAAACACGAAGTGATGCGAAGGAAGGGTCTCAAGCAATCCTTTGAGCACCTCATCATCAGTCTTGCACCCGATCGCCGTATTCGCCTTGCTCCCGTGCATCACAGATGGAGTCCCATGATCCACCACAGCAGTCCTGATGCTCCCACCTCCAGCCCTTCTTTTGGCCCTCGACATCTTCTCAAAGATCGACTCCAAGTCCAGCTTAAACTCCCCAAATCCAGGCCCACCTGTGATTTTCTTCTGCAACAGCTCTAAGCATGCCCGTGCGTCCTCCTCCGGGTTGTGCCCGCCCTCCCCGCGTACTTGGATCTCGCGCCCACACCACTTCTTCGTCAACCATGCAAGGCCTGGCTTGAGCGGTCGTCCACGTGGATGGTGGTACATCAGGGCAGTGTCGATACAGAGGGGATGACATATTTTGAGTGCTTTCAAATCGGACTCGAGGGAATGACCAAGAAGGATGGGAGTCGGCGGCGGCGACGTTGACTTTTCGTTCGCAAAAGGGTTGGAGGGGGGTGGTGAAAGTAATTTCAGAACGTGCGCTTGCACTTCTTCAAGGGTTGTCGTGACGGACGCCAAAGATTCAGCTGTGATTCCTGACCACCTAATAGAGCAATGTAAGTCAGGAGACAATACTAAAATTTAAGCATAACATACCGGGTGAGATAGTCCGTGATAGGTTTAGAGGGCTTCACGAGCTTATCGTAGATCAGAATCTCGGAATAATAGTCCACGATGGACACTCGCGTGAGCTCCTTTCCATCTTCTGTGAGACACTAATTAATCGAGTCAGCATCTCTAACACTTCGGTATGTGATGGAGATCGTACCATCTCACAATCTATTGCGTATACCTTCGGCTGCTCCGTGTTCTTGCCCTTCTCATCTGTTTGTGGCTGAGGGGTCTCGACCCATCCAGGAGGCTTTTCAAACATGTCTGCCATGTACGATGGTACCGGATAGTCATTTTCTACCATCTGTTCCAGAGTAAGAAGGTATTTTGAAGGGTTGGGTGTGATATAATCCGCTGTGCAAATCAGTCAGATAAAGACATCATTCTTCGGGAAAAGAGCAGCAAATAAGCATACCGGCTACTCTTTCAGTCGCTCGTCTTTGTCTTTCCTTTTCACTTATAGGTGCATGGAAGAATGCGCTGAGAACGCTATGCATTCGCGACTGGTCTCCTGGGGCACGTGTCGGGCATGCATGGCTGAATGTAGACGCGATGAAGGGTATACTAGCCCCTGCGGACTCAGTATTGGGGGACTTGGGTAACAGGGGTATAGAAATTGGAAGATTGGGATTCACAGTTGCTGATGTGGGGAAAGGAGGTAGCGAGAGTAGATCGGGGGTTAGGCCAGGAATTAACAGAGCAACCACTTTTTGTATTAGCTGAGCGTTCTGCATAAAGCGTCAACGACCTTTTTCTCGTAACCACCAGAAGAAAGCAAGACGTACATCAATCCGGAGCCAGTTTGGTGGCGGCGAATCTGCAATGACATGAAGAGCCAAGTCTCGGATTTCCTGAAGAGAATAAGCTCGCGATATCCAGATAATAGACTCATTTCTCACTTCGATCCCAATGGCATGGTTGCGCTTCGTTATCTCTGAGTTGGCGTACATGAATCGAGGTTGGGTCATCTGTGGCATGAAACGAGTTAATAATTAAGAATAACATGCACACCAGGAACGCGAGGCTCCCCTGGACGCATCAACTAAACCAAAGGTCACGAGAAGAACACACACACATCGATTTTGGCCACAACTTTCTTTTGCTTCTTCTGCTTTCTTTTCTCCACCTTCGTCCATCCTCCCTCGTCGTCGTTGCCTGTAGGAAGAGAATCGGGTGACATCTTGAATTTTTTTAGTGTCGGAGCCTCAGCCGAGAGTTCTGACTCTTGCGCTCGCTTCATATTATCCTCTACAGCTCCAAATCCAGAAACAAAACCAAAACGAATGGGACGAGAAGAATGTGTGAAAGACACTCGGGACCCGCAGGAAACAAAATACTACAGAATTTGAGGGTTGCACATGTTTGGCAAAGGCTTCCGTACCGACCTCGGTTCAGTTCCAACTCCAACCCGATCCAAGTCTTTGCCGGCAAAAAGCTTACAGCTCACTCTACTAGCGGATTCTGCGTGCCACCAACCATACTTGATCCACGCCTAACTCTTAGTCCTTTCATTCAGTATTTTTACTGAAATTTTGAACTATAAGGATTACTCGTGCTCAGGCTTGTTGCTGTTAGGTGCCAGGTGCGTCCGGAATGCCATGAAAGGGCCGTTGGAAGGCTGTTATGTATCTTCCTCTACGCCAACGATTATCTATACTATTTATCAGCCCTGGGGCCAATTTTTTCCTGAAATAACGAACTAAGTAGCTAAAAACTTCCGTCGTATCAGTAAAAATTGGTGGGCATGTGTCAATCAAGTCAAGACACCCAGTTCGTACTCGAGTACCATGGTTGACGCGTTTATTTATCAGGAGATCTGCATTGAACGTTTCTCTGCCAACGATTTGGTGTTAATTAATTATTGGAGGCGTAGGCGAGTTGTCCTCCACATAAAGCTGACTATTAATCCATTTATGCATTTTCCGCACTTTTGCCCAGTCGTACAGTTTTCGAAGCCCCTGCATGAATGAGCTTGAGTACTATGTCCGAAGACGACAAATAATTCGGGGGACCCATTTCCAGACACTGACAGATATGTCAGCGTTACACGTAAGTGTCGTTGATGGCAATCAAAACGTCTGTAAGCATATCATCTTTGTAGAGGGTTTTCACTCTTACATCAGTGATTGACGAATGGAATCTGCACAGTGCGATATGTGTTCTTCATCCAAATCAGAGTCATTGGTGTAATGATCCCGATGCAGTGCTCGTCTCACAGCATTTTGAAATTCCATGATCAGATTAAATACCGACTCAAAAATCCTTTTGCAGTTACCAGACAGTGAAGCTGGTGAAAAAAATCAAGCCCAGTTAAATAATATACCGGTTCGTCCTTAATGGGATATATCTTACTGGGAAGAAGCACTGCCTCGCTTCTAGGGATCTTCATCAAAGTATCTATCGGCACATAGCGTCAACCAACTGCGTCTCGACAATATCGGACAGTGCTCACGGTTGTAAAGGCCTCCACAAGCCTTACGTACTTAAGGTGAAGGCTTGATATTGTTTTATTTACTCGTCTAGCTTTAAATGACTTTACTTCGTACTCCAATGCTGCTTCTGCAGGTGCTGAAGCCGAACTGTCAAGATCTTCCAGCATAAATTTTAAATGGTACCCATAGTACACCAAAAATGCATCGGTTTGGGGACAACGACATATGGAAGAGGTCCTGTTCCACAGAAGTGCAGCCAGCGCAATAAATAGGAGCTTCTGGTGGAAGTTGCCTTGAAAGAAAGAGGTTACAGAAAACAAGTTCCGTGTATTAAATCGTTGATACTGCTTCTTAGACGCGTGGCGAGAATATCGACCTTGACAAGTTGGTAGGTTTAGGCTGGAATTGTCGGGACTTGTAGGCATGTCAGCATAATGTAGATTCCGCCAATAGCACCCCTCAAATCATTTTTATCAGGGGCGTGGCGAGAATATCGGTCTGGACAAGCTGGTAGGTTTAGGCTGGAATCATCAAGAACTGGAGGTGTGTAGGCATAAAGTAAATCCTGCCAATGGCGCCTCTCAAATCTTTTTTTTAAAGGAACATGACGAGAATATTGATCTGGACAAGTTGATTGCTCTAAGCTTGGCCAGGGGGCTTGGAGGTATGTCGGCACAAAATGGATTCTAACTGAGGCTGCTGCTCAAGTTATTTTTAGGAGCTCGGCGAGAATATTAACTAGGATAAGTCGATAGGTGGCCTTCTGTGGGCATTGAAATAACACGGATGAAATGGCGAAATCTGCTATTTAGGTGACAAACGAGTAAAAAAGCAAAAGTCAAATACGCAAGCTTATATGTAAAATACGTAGCCGTTGTGTACAGAATAAAGAATATTACTGGCCACAGCGACGGAACGCCTCCGACCGAAAATGGGCATTACGCTGCATGCATTGATGTTTTAGATAAGGAGAAAGATAAAATGTATACGATTTGCTACTTCGACCATGCATAGTATTGAACCGGCGGTATCCTAAAACATCCTTCGCGACAATTACTGCTTCTTCTTCGGCTGGGCATCCGTCACTTCTCTATCAAATTTATCGAAGAGTGCCGTAAATACTACTGCAGGTAGCAAGAATGACATAACCGTCATGATTCCCTGCACCAAATGCCTCTGCGGCTCTTCCATCTGCGACACAATCAGCATAGGCGAGAGGGACGGGGACACCTGGAAGAACAGCACTAGTAAGATGATAGCTGGCCATTTGAGGCTCACTCCATGGCGAGAGAGTAGGAGCCATGAGTATGCCAATACTGCTGCAGCGAAGACGCCTTCGCCGGCCCAGGAAATGCTGCCGTACTTCTCCCACAATCCCAAACCTAGCATATGCTTCGAATGTGGCGTGACTGCGAGATCGTTGTGGACTGGCCAGTCTGTGATCCAATGACTGAAGACCGCAATCGCGCTCACTATCCCCGTCTCTCTGCCTCCGAATGAGAAGATACCGCCCCAGATCAACGAGATGAATAGCGCTGCGGTGAGAGAATGATCATAGCCCGCGAATGGCATACGGAAGAAGAGATACGGTCCCGCATCGGGGTCAGGGTAAATCTCATTGATGCCGGCCGCATTGAAGATACCGTTCAGGACATCGAGGACGCCGACACCGTAGAAAATGGGGAAGCTGGGGACACGAGGGTAGAGAGATTTGAGGAGGAAGGCAACGGCGAAGTGGCCGACGAACATGCTGCTAGATGTGTAATGGAGGGGCAAGATGAGAAAGAGAGTGTTGTAGTTTTGGTAGTCGGTACGTAGCTGTTAGGCTGTAGGTTATAAATCCACAAGGTGTACACTACTGTATC
>JASFDE010000071.1:0-65803 GCA_036937135.1 Nidula niveotomentosa
GCTCATTATCTCGGGCCTCATCGCCTTTCCAGTATCTATCCGAGAGGACGGCGTCGCTGATGGGACTGCAGAGGCGAGGACGGTTGAGCTCAGTGTCAGTGAACGGCTGTATTGCGAGGGTTAGAGTTGAGTGTTTGAATAGGGGACGCATACGCCGGTGGAAGGGGCGCAGGATGGCGTTGGGCAGATACGGGTGTGAGAGCGGTACATGACCCGGATTGTTGACGTCCAGGGAAGGAGGAGAGGGTGAGGAGGTCCAGCCTAAGGGGTGGTCAGCGGGGTAGGAAGGGGAAGGGGGGGAGGCCATTCGTTGTGTGGGTAGACGAGGAAGTTCACTGCGAACATTTTGTGGAGCAGCCCTGCTGCCTGGCACTTAATTTTCCGACAATGTTTAGAGAGTGCTCGGGACAATACTCTCTTTCTCACTTCATCCCACGCATGTTGGCACAAATTTTGGATATATGGCAGTACATATATAAAGTTACATATTGTTAGAGATTTTGAGAATATATCTATAAGTGAAAGACGAGATATGATGAACATACGTGTGCAACTACCAGCTGGTGCCAGTGGTCGGCAAATCGCAACGCTATTTCTGGCAAAACGTGGATCACAATATGTCTATTAATGATACGTAAGGTGTAATTTGGGATCATAAATGTGGTATAAAAGTCGTCCAATCTATGGTCTCATATACACCGGGGTTCAGCTCTCTCAGACATATAAGTGCTTGTACCAGCAAAGAAAGGCGTGCAAGAATATAAAGTGGGACCACAGAAAAGGTTAGCAGTGTCGATAACATGAAGAAAAGCACAATTATTGCCTCCCACCAGGACATATCCTTGAATGTCTGAATGGGATCATCACCAAACTGTTCAGAGCGCGCTCCCAAGAAGGGGAACGCAAGGCTGCCGAGTCCTAGCACTAAAAAAGAAGCGGGTATTCCAACAGTAGCTACGGCCCCAAGGCGCCAGATAACCTTCTCCGCGTGCGAAGGAAAGTCGAAGTTCCAGGCAATGCAGTGGATACCACTGAAGATAATGGCGAAGGTCGTTAAGAAGGTGTCTGACACATGGTTATCCACGAGCTTCTTGCACGCATAGAACGTGTGGACACGTTTGGCATGCGGCTCAATAACCGCCGATCGGTCAGATTCAAGCATGTCCTCGAGTGATTCAGTGAAGTATAGGAACGGACGATAGACGAATATGACCAATATCGCGATGAAGACTCCCTCCTCTGCGATTTCCTTTCGCAACGTTCGGATGAACGCGACAGGGAGTTGAATCACTAATAACAGTATGCTCTTGAAGAAGCAAAAGACACCAGAGAGGAACCGGCGAGCGAAGGAGCGAGGTATCTCTGAAGAGATACATATGTAAGTCTAATTAAATTTTTATGGGTATGATAGTATTCACCTTCGTCCCGCACTTTTGCACGCAGACGGCCGATCTTCAAAACCTCCTGTTCTTCTACCTTCTGAGGCCTATCTCCTGACATACTAGCCTTACTACATAGCTCCGAATTCGACTTTTCAGAGTGTGCAGACAGCAGGCGACCTGGATTATCGTCCTGACCTCCGGTAGAAGGTAGAATAATTAATCAGTTTCATCTTTTCACCACTGTGCAAACTCGATTCACAATAGAAATACTCACATGTACCTAGAACTTATTTCTGCTTTAGGTACTTCAATATAGGATCGTTCTCCTCCTATCGTCATTCAGAACTTATTTCTGCTTTAATGAGGCTAGTATACCCCTTATATCTATGCAAGCAAATGTTTGTGAGTGGAGAAGTGAGGTTGTTTGAAAATTACAGTGTACCTTAATAAGTGGTATTATATGAGGCATAAAATGATGTATTGTACTGGACGTTGCTTAGACCATACCGTAATGCCTATCGAATATTATTTTCAGAGGTACTTACTAGTCTTCAAGAACGAGGAAATCGTCAGATATTCATGGAAGTTCCAAGATTATTGAGCCGCTTATCGAGCATGCTGCTTTGCAGGCAACAGACATACCAGCTAGCGTTCCAGCCACCCAGCAACTATCAAGCTATGCTGGCCTTTCATGATCCTGAGAAAGACAGTTAAGATATTTAAAGTCGAATGACATTCTGTATTATATTGATGAGCGGTTCAAGAATAGCACTAGAATTCACATACGCAGATCACGTCCCTTTTGCCGGTTCTGATTTTCCGTCGAGACAGAAGCTAAAAAAGTGTCGTTACCTCTCGTGTAAGTATATTTTAAACGGAGTGGACTGCGTGTGCGTGTGGCCGATCAAAAGATAATCCTGAGCTCGACAGCCGTGGCAGAGGCAGTACATACTCTAAGTACTCACTGCGATGGCTGTCAAAATGACTGTGTGGATGTTCCTTATCACAGATTAAATCTTCTCTTACTCGGAGCAAGTGAATAACGTGCCACAAAACAAATGCTTAGACGAATATTTGACTCACCTCTCCGACATGACTAGGATGTACTTTAAAGTCATTCAAAACGCCGAGGAATGATGAAATCGGTACAAAAGGGATCATTGTTCGGCCGAGTCTAAGAACGAATTTGCCTTTTGAATCGTGTGAAGATAAGAGGGCTGAGAAAAGGTTATAGAAGATGTACCTATCCTGACCCGGACCATGGTCCCGGTATATAGTTGCTGTAATGCAGATGTTCTTTGCAAAGACGCAGCCTCCGAGTCGGTATAAAGGGATTGAAGGAGGGCAAACGAAAGAACGTTTGAGGGATCGAGGATATAACAGAAATAACAAGTTCATATTTGCTGCGATTAGACCTAGATAGCTACTGAATATCAATTTCAAGGAGATTGTAAATACAAACCATCCTCCGCTCCTCGCATATCGCAGGGATCTGAACAAAGAACGTTGACAGAAAGAATGTCAGATCTGGCTTTCATTTGAAATGGCACTATAAAACACGTTGTGATAAGCGAGCCTGATCAGGCACGTTGCATTGATATAGCGTCTGCACTTGCTTCTCTGCTGTTTGTCTCTTTCTTTTTTCTCCCCATCCCCACCCTCAACGAAACCCAGCAGCCATGGAGACTTGAGTTGCCGACGGTCCTCTGGGCCCTCCCCTTCTCAAGCATCGCCTTGCGTCCTTTCCGCCGCTATCACAGGCCCCGCAGAGCTCAATACCACCACACACGAATGGTATTACCTATTACTAGCATAACGAACGAACGAGAACCAGAATCAGACTCTGAGTCGGCACACTGTGTACTTTAACATATAACGATACCGAACGAGGAGATAAGACGACACCCCCCAGCAACATCGATGGCGATGGAATCAACGGAAGAGCTGCAGCAGCTAGAGATTACGGCGCTGCGCTCGATTTATGGCGAGGATTTTATCGACTGCCCGCCGCCTAAGGCTTGGAAGGTACGTTGCGATACATTTCGCTATCTTCTCTACTTAACTATTTGTTTTTGTCTTGTATGTAGGGAGCGACGCGGCTCCCCGAGTTCATCATCCACGTCGCGCACCCCAACCCTGAATATGCGAGTAAGATGTACATGCTCTTGAACGTCAAGTACGCTTTGTTACTTCTTCTTCCCATACCTCCAAAAACTGATCTTAAACCAATCTACCAGGTTCCCCAAGACCTACCCGCACCTCGCTTGTGCCACCTTTGCCGTGCAGAAGGACGGCGCGAAGGGCCTCACGCCTGAGCAGATCAACAAGCTCACGCACGCGATCAATGCGGAGGCGCAGAAGTTCCGTGGGCAGGAGATGGTCATGGAGGTGCATCCCAATCCCTTCCTGTATCTTCTCCTCTCCGCTCGTGACTCACCCTGCAATAGCTAATAGACTTCGCCCAAATCTTCCTAACCACCCTGCGCCCGCCCCCTCTCGAGCCCCCAGGCTCCCTGGCCCTCCAAATGACCCAGCGTGCGCAGGACGCCGAGCGCGAGCGGCTCTCCCAGGAAGCCGCGGCCCTCGCGCGCGCCGAGGAGGAAGAGAGCCGAAGGAGGGAAGAATTGGAGTCGCAGATCTACGAGGAGCAGGAGCGGCAGAATCGGATACGGGGGCGCGCCGGGGGGAGGGCGCGCGCGGGGTCGGAGGCGACGGAGGTGGGGTGGCCTGGGAGGGATGGGGGGGAGTATGAAAGCGGGTATGCGGTGGGGTATGCAGGTGGGGGTGGGGGGTATGGAGAAGAGGGGGAGGAGACGACGGTGATGGTGGAGTATTTTCCCGGAAAGGAGGTCGTGGTGGGGGATGTGAGGTTTGGTGGGGTGAAGCTGTTTTGTCCACGGAGTGGTGAGTGTCTTTCATTCCTCGGTGTTTGGGCGGCATTCTCTGTGGATGTGCCGCATGTTGGGTTGGGTGCTTCTGTTCCTTTACTGGGGTTCCGTGTTTCTTCTCCATTGACCTTGCTCCTCCCCCCCTCATTTTCGTCGCCCCTCTCCATTTTCGTCGCTCTTCCCCTCCATTTTCCCCATTCCTTCCCCTCCATTCACCTCGGTTCATTTATCCATTTCTCGCCCCTCTAACTCCTCTTCTTCGTTCTTCGTTCTGCTCTCCGTCTCCCTCTTTCACACTCATTCCTTCCCCTCCCTCCCTCCCCTCCCCCCTCCCCCTCCTCTTTTTCCTTCCCCCCGCTCTTTCCCTCCCTATCCCTTTCCCTTCTTCTTCCCCGCCTCTCCCCTCCCTTTCTAGTCCCCTTCCCTTCACCTATTCATTTTCTCATCCCTATTTCTCACTTCTTCGTGCTGTTTGATTTTCTCTCTTCTTCTCCCTCCCTACCATCATCGAATTCAACTAACCTCTCCTCCCTCCACAGAACCCCTCGGCACCGTCTACCTCGCTGAGCCCATCTACACCGACGCTGCCGAACCTGAGCGACCCGCTCTCCCCATCAACCTCGAACTCTTCGTCGTGCGGTTCGAGTCGAGCTATTACTCGACTAGTCAGGGTACGTGTTTTTTTATTCGATTCTCCTTTTGAGCTTTTGAGCCTTTCTTTTCGTTTGTGTTTATGTGGGGTTTTCGGGTGAAGTTTTTAGGGGAGTGGAGATGATTAAATTTGTGGGTGGTGTAGGCTATGAGCACGGAGTGGTGGTTGTGTTCGGTGTTGGCTGCAGAATTTTATTTCACCAACTTTTTGACCCAATTTATTCCACTTGCTCTCCAGCTTTTACTGTCCCTTATGAGCTGCTAGCTTGTTGGTTTCCGCTCGGATGATATTTTCATCTTTGGCCAGGTCTTAATGCTGCAGTTCATATTGTGAAATTTCCTATCTTTTATCGCGATAAACTGCGCGTTGTAATCTTCGTCTTCTGGCGCTTTTGTTCCAATTCATTTGTTCAAGTTCACTTTCCCCTTCATCTCCTCTTGGTGTCCTTCACACTTTGCCCGTCCTCATCCCGCTCTTTCAGGCCGCAAAAAGCTAAAACAACTCGAAACCGAGATCCAGCGCCTCATAACCGTGCGGCACCCTAACCTTCTCAGCGTCTTTGCCGTCAAACTCGTCCTCCCCGGTGGTCCACCGCATTCTGCATCTGGGTATGGGGGGACACTATCTGCCGCCACATCCATTTACGGCGGGATGCACTCCGCCAGTTCGTCATCGTTCAGCGATGCCAACGCGGAGCCGCCGCATTCGGCGGACTTCCGCAGGACGGGTGTGATCCCTGCACAGCTGATGGTGCTCGCGGAGCAGTTTCCTGCACTCACGCTGCACGATGTGCTAGAGGACTGTGATTTGCGAGAGGACCGCGCATCCGTGGGTCCCCCTTCATATCGTTACGCTGCCTTAGGTTTGCTGATCGTTGTTGTTTTGCTTGTCACGAAAGAACTATCTAGCACAAATATTGTCGGCGTTGAATGCCGTGCATGCGGCGGAGCTGGTACATCGCGGTCAATACCATCCCTTTCTTCCTTTGGTCATTGATCTGGACTCATGCTTCCGTTTCTCCTTACTAGGGATCACCACGCGCTGCATTGGGCTTACCTCCCAGCAGCAGCAGCAGCAGCAGTGGACCAATCATCAGCCTGCTCCATCTCCAGGTGGTGCTTCGTCCAGTTCGAAGCAGATCAAGCTTGGGCGGGTAGGGTACTACACGCGCTTGCTCGACCTGCATCGTTCGAACTCGTTCGGGGGAGATGTGTCGCCGAGTCTTGGGGGAACAGGGGAGGAGACGGATGTTCCGGAAGGATGGTGAGTTTTTCTTCCTCAAGGGAGTACGAAGCTATGTTTAACGATAACCGAATAGGCTTTCAAGGGACGTGAAGAACGAGTCTTCCCTCTTATATACCCGCCAACGGGACATCCATGCCGTTGGGATCGTCCTCCTCCAGATGTTGCTGGGGTTAAACGTGACCGAGCGCTACTCCGATGTGCATGCTGCCGTGCAATCTGGTGCGTCTTTATTTTTTCATCCGTTTCCAGCTTTATAATAAGCCGCTTTCAGTCCCTATATCCCTCGCCCTCGCACGGGCAGCCGCCAACATGATTCTACCACCCAAGAAGAACCACATAACGTGTCTTACCCTCCTTGCAGATCTAGCGGAAGCGTCCTTTCACACGACGACCGGCCAGAGAAACGCGTCTATGCCGTATAGCAACAGTGGTAAGTGCTTTCTCCTTCGTTTGGATTTTATTCCTGATTATTTTTGGATATAGGTCCCAAAACACCTGTGCCCAGCGCATTTGGATCGCCGGAAGTCGATTACTTCAGGATGCCCGCGAGAAAGCAGGCGAGTAGATGGAAGGAGGACTGGGAAGAACTGGAGCTACTAGTGCGCATTTTCTTGAAGTGCTCCTTCTTGTTTTGACGAGCTATCTTTCACAGGGAAAAGGTGCCTTTGGGTCTGTCGTCAAAGCTCGAAACAAGATCGATAATAGGATCTATGCTGGTTTGTGTCCTTTCTCCTATTCTTCATTGTACAGCATCTCATGTAATATAACCGTGTACAGTGAAGAAAGTACGCCTGAAGACAATGCAGAGCGATACCAAGATTTTCCGGGAAGTTAACGCCCTAAGTCGCCTCTCCCACCGCTTCATCGTGCGGTACTACACCACCTGGGTGGAGACCTCGGAGCCCAGGTCCACCGCCGTCTCCGACGATTCTAGCGCTTCTGGCACGGAAGATGGCATGACAAGTGTCCCGGATGACAGCAGCGAACGTCATCTGCCCACCAACGGCAACGGGTTCGGACTCAGCCTAGACGACTTTGACGATGTATCTGCGTCACGGTCTTCTTTCCCTAGTATTCACTTTGGGTCTTCTGAGCCGGGTTCTTCGGAGGAGGAAAGCAGCGGGGACGATGTCGATGTCGGGTTTGGAAGCCTATTTAAGGAAGAGAGCAGGAGTGGTAGTAGTGGACAGCTGTTGACTGCGAGGATGGCGCCGACAGTGTCGAGGACGCTATATATTCAGATGGTATGTTCTATTCAACATGCTTTAATGCCGTTCTGATTGTAATCGATGTTGTAGGAGTTTGTCGAGCGTCAGACTCTGAGAGAGGTGGGTTCATGTACTTATTCTCCTGGTCAAATCTATACTGATGTTTTCCCTTTTACAGAGAGTGGACGAGGGTATATCTGAAGATGAAGCATGGCGATTATTTCAGCAGATTGTGGATGCACTCGTTCACATGTCGACGTTGGGAATCTTACACAGAGACATCAAGCTGACGAACATATTCATCGGTAACTTTACCCGTTCTACTTTCCTTGCTCGAGCTTGCTGATGCCTCATTTTTAGATGGAAAAGGTGATTGCAAAGGTGAGAAGTGCTCATGCTGCCCACGTTTACTTTACTGACCCTCCAATCAGTTGGCGACTTCGGTCTTGCAACGTCCAGTCTAGCTGCCGTTGACCCATCCGATGTATCCCCTCACGCGGTCGCTCTTGACGCCGATATGACATTAGGTGAGCACATGCTAGACGTGTGGTGCTACTTATCCCATCCCTAACTCTACCTCGTAGAGGTGGGTACGCGCTTGTACATCGCTCCAGAAGTCCAATCAAGGAAAAGAGGTCCCCGTAACCATTCGAAAGCTGATATGTACAGTCTCGGAGTGCGTCCATTCTATCTTACTTGTCTCGCCCATGCTTACTTGACATTTATAGATTGTATTTTTCGAGATGAATTATCTATTTTCAACGGGAGCAGAACGTATAGCTGTGATTGAAGACTTACGAAAGCCGGGTATCTTCTTCCCCCCAGGATGGGAGTCTCACCGTTCGAGACAGCGAGAAAGTACGAATTGAACATATTTCTCCTCTCTTGTTGGTGATAACCACGACCTTTAGTCATCACATGGCTTTTGCAGCATGAACCCAATGACAGACCGACAGCATTGGAATTGTCACAAAGCCCGTTGCTTCCTCCTAGATTGGAAGACGAGTATTTCAAAGGTGCTTTGAGGATGATGGGTGTGTTGACAAATCTTCTGCCTACAACAGCTGATACTCATTCTATCTCTAGCCAAGTCAGATTCCCCTTATCACCAAGCCGTATTATCGTCCCTCTTCAATCAGCCTCCCAGACCCACTCGAGGATTCTTATATGATCTCGAAGTTGACCCTCCAGAACATGTCGCTCTCAACGATACCGTACACGAGCGGCTCGCGGCCTTATTCAGGTTATATGGTGCAGTCGACATGGAGCCTCCTGCACTCATGCCAGTCATAGATCCTGAAGACGAGAAGAACCAGGCAACCTTCATAGATCGACATGGAGATATAGTCGCGCTGCCCAATAACATCTTGGTTCCGTTCGCGAGGCTTGCCGCTCGAACAAATATCAGGCGTATCAAACGCTACCACATCACTAACGTCTATCGACCAAAGTGTGTTCTTTCATCTCTCTACTCAGTTTTGTACTGATGAGTGCCATAGTCCGGTCGCTGGCCATCCGAAGGTCCAGAAAGCAGCGGTGTTTGATATAATCACCCAAGACCTCCAGTCTGGTCCCATTGCGGCTGGGGCTGAGATTATTGCTGTCGCCAACAACTGTCTCAATAGTTTCCCCAATCTAGCACAGAACTACGACATCCATATCTCTCACACAAAGAGTACGTTAATCATCAACTATACCCTCCTCTGACCACCGGGGCTAATCATTATTCAGTCGTGGAGCTGGCTTTGAATCGTGTACCAGAAGCCCACCGTAGTGCGATCATCGATATCCTTATTCAGTCGAAGTCTTCTCCATCCCAAAAGCGCGCGTTACTCCTGAAGAAAGGCCTGCTACGGGGCACCATAGATGAGCTGGAAATTCTATCCGAAACTGGTATGTATTCTTGACCTGTGTCACCTGTTATGGGAGCTGAGCGTCGAGGTTTTACAGACGAAGACGTCGACAATGTCTTCACGAGATTGGAGAAAGTGGCCCCAACTCTTGTGACTTTGATGCAGCTTGCAATTGAAGAGGTCAAAAGCACAATTCAATATGCTATATTAGCGGGTGTCACGAGGACGATCTTCTTCCACCCATTGATGTTGGGTAGTCATCATGTTCACTTCAAGGACGGGGTGATCATCGAAGTGGTTAGGAAGAACAGGCGCATGGATGTGCTTGCTGCTGGGGGCCGGTTCGTTGATTCCATTCGGAGTTCATTTATCATTTACTGACTACTTAACGTAGCTACGATAACTTGATCTCTCGCTATGCGCCGCTGAAGCAAAAGGCTGACGCAGTGTGTGCCATGAGCATTCAGATCGCGGTTGAGAAGATTACCGTAGCTCTGGCGTCCTTCCAAAGTAATTCCGTGAAGACCTTGGTCAAGGAGGAGCGTTCGTTTGGATTCTGGAGCCCGAGGAGATGCGATGTTTATGTGGTTTCTTATCAACCTGGGCACCTTCAAGATCGACTCGAGGTGGTATCTTATCTGTGGCAGCACAACATTAGTGCCGATATTATGTACGAGTCAGGGTTGCCAGATGCGGAGCATGAGAGCCATTTGGATATCTGTGCTAGGGAAGGCATCTTGTAGGTTTAATTCTTGCAACACCCTCAACATATTTTCTCACAGCATGATGCTTGTTAAGATTCACGGTATACCCTCGTCCGCGTGCAGGCCGCCGTGATCATCCGGCTTTCAAAGTCAAGAGCATCTTGAAGAGGACCGAATACGAATGTAAGTCTTGACTTCGTTTTGCTTCTTACTACTTACTCATCTCTCTACTACAGTGACACGTCAAGAGCTCGTCGGGTTCCTTCAGCAACAGATCGCAGAGCAGAAGCGGGTCGATTTGACAACGTCTGGGGCTCCGGTACTTACAGATCCAGCATCGACCTCACTCCCAATAAAAGATACCCCTGTTTCTTCGGATGTGCAGCTAGTGCTGCCGATGGATGTGAAGAAGCAAAGGAAGCAGGTCAAGAGCCTATTTACGGATCGAGGTTCGTTGGTTTGATTCAGCAAGATCTCCCATTTATCTTCTTTTGTTCTTCTAGCATTTGAGAAAGGGGTACAACTTAAAGCCTCTTTTCAAAGCGGAATGCCTACGCTAGCGATCGATGTTCCCCAGGCTGTATTCGAGGCCATGACTCGAAGCACTGTGTGGCTCTCAGACGAAGATGTTTGGAAATCACTGGTAGCCCTATTCCCGGCACAGCATTCTGCTTATGCCCACCAAGTCCGGGAGGCGGTCGTGAAACGTAAGCAGGAAGGCCATGCATATGTTTTGCTCTATTCAGTCAAGGAAGAGAGGGTACAGCTACTTGCTTTGGGGTTTTCCTAAAACAACTGACATGACGAAAGTGGAAGAATTGCCCTTCGACTTCCTCGTTTCATCCTTTTTGACTACCTAATCAACTCCTGAGTCGAGTCGACAACTAATGTATTACCAGGAATCTGCTGTCCCTCATTTATGTATGTAATACCATCATGACCTCCATTGACTGTTTACGGGTCTCCTTATGATACCTTTTTTATGATGGTTACAAGTTTTGTTTTGTAGTCTACGCTATATATTTATCCAATACGTACTACCTCAGACTGATACTTATCAGCTACCTGAACCAAGGAATTAATTAGCTCGCGGAAGAGATGTTGAAACCGCCCTAAATTTGCAGGCTACCCAACACTAAGATGTTCAACGCAAAGACCAAAGTTCGCTCTTGAACTCATCTCCAACTCTCATCTCATTTAATCAGCTGGCTGCTGGAAGTTGGAGATTTGACTGTTTGACTGGCAATAGAATGTGGCTTCCGGTCTTTTCGAAAATCGGCAGCCGTGAATGCAATTGCTGCTTTTCGATTCTTCATTCTTAGTAGGAAGCGTGCCATCTGGGACGGCGATGAATCATGTGTCGATTATATGTGACTGCAGACGCAACGAACGTCCACAAGTTTCCATAAATCCTATGCCAGGACATGCCTATGATTTCAGCTTCCCAAAGTTCTTCATCGATCGACGACTGGAAACGTCTGCCTACGTGTCGACTCTATTGAGTCCTCTGTGGCTCCATGGCCAACCACGATAACGCCAGCATTCACTTCTAGCTATGGATTGAATGGTTCTGCTCATTAATTCCCCTCTCCATCATACATCAGCGAAATCCCTGGGGAAATGGCAGCGATGGCAGAGTTTGCAAGGTTGTCCCATTGTGGCTGGGATGTTGCAAATATTTGGCAAGAGCTCTAAGTTATCGCGACGCGTTGTAGGCGCTTGTGATCTCCTCACAACGAGGATAGCTATCAATGAAGTGACTGAACGTGGTGATGGTAGCGTTTCAGGCCCTGTAGCGTCTGTACAATTGGGAAACTCCATGTATTTGTGAGTATTTACTTCAGAAGGCCCAGTAAATCTTTGACTGATGCGAGGCCGCCATTCGTTCTTTTCACCAACCTACTCCCTCACCTGTCTCTCTACTGAATATCAATAAAACATATTTATAAAGAAGCAAATGCTTTCTTCATCTCAGAACTACGCAAGTTCTTCACCGAACCCGATGCAGGGTTTTCCTTTGCAGGGTTTTTCAAATTCGCAAGGTTTCCTTACGAATCCACTTCAAGACGTGACGCATCATGCGGGATCAGACCTGAACAGTCCTGAATTGTTCAAGCAGAATATACAGATGGTGCAGGATCAATTGCTGAGGTTGCAGGGTCTCGCGAGGAACGCTCTGACGGGAATGTAAGTGAGTTGCTGAATGGCGCGATATGTGGATTACGAATCTAACGGAAGGTCTTACTGGTGTACACAGACAGAATGCATACCATACGGGTAACAGTCCTACACAAACAGAAGGTACATTCTCACTTTATTTGGTATATCGCGATGCTATTGATACGTCGTTAACTTATCAGCCGACATCAACACTCTGAAGCAGACGCTTTTCATGCTCACCGACATGATGCGTCAAACTGGGGTCGGTGCTTTACCGCTGCTGTCTATACCACCCGGTGCTGAGGGGCCAGTCATCCCTACTGAGCAGCAGCTGGTAGAAGAGACGACCCGTGCTGTAAAGGTGCTCTATGAGCAGCTCTCGCGCCATGAGGACAGTGCGAGTGTGGTGGCGAATCTTCTGGGATCAGAACATATCGCTAAGGGTGGTAGATGAGCAGCAGTAACTAATATCGGTGAATATGCATTGCACGAGGTAAGTATCTGTTGCTTTGCCACAGAGCCAGGTAGTCTCGATCTGATGTCGATATAGTGATCGTCCGGTACCTCCTTTATGGCGTGAACTGGAAGAGGCTCCCGAGAACGAAGGATCCGCAGACTCGTACTGCTAATGCGGGGAGATACCACATGAAAACCGACAGTGTTAAACGGTATTTTCTCATTTGTTTGCAGATGGATGATGATATGGTACAATCGTCGCATACATAGAGAGAAAGGCCGCCATTCGTTCTGAAGTCCTGTCCATACTCTTACAGTGTAAGGGACTGCATACCAGATCCGTTGTATAGCATAGCCCGATGTTTACGACATTGCCCCTTCGCTGCTCGTAGCGTGAGTAGGTCAATCACCAAGCGGGACTGCATGAAGTTCCCGTGACACAAGACATTCAGAGAAACGCAACATTTTCCTCATAACCCGCCTAAGCTGGTGGTTTCTCGCCGGCTTCTTCGGGGGACAGTCCAAATCCATCTTCGTCGAGCTTCATGCCCAAGGACAAGATAATAGGCTGCGCCCGTGGCCAGAACTCTCTCCACTCCTCCACCGTGCCATCCCCATCTGCCAAATATACGTCATGAAGGGGAAGCAGCGCCGAGAAGATGTCAAAGAGAGCTGAATGCTCAGTACGCATAGAAGAGTTCGTAGGGATAGAGGAGATGTTGTTGATAATCGCACGCGTGATAAGGGCAGTGCATACGCGAGCGCGGTCGATCTCGGACCCGGCGGCGACAGGTGCGCTTTCGAAGGCCTAAAGGGATGCAAGCTGGTTAGCCGTGAGTTCTCGGATAGATAGAAGATATTGGAAATACCAATAAGAACTGCTGTGCTGCGTCTGCCTCCTGTGGCCGGCCCAAATACAGGATTATCTGCAGCAAAAGGGCGTAGGATTGCCGGAGCCGGTCTGCAGGGTCTGGCGGAACGCGCATTAACCACTCCGCAGAAGCCGTGTTTTCGAGCAACTTGATCCACATATCGGGGTGGATCTCAGTATGTTTCCCTTCTTCCGTAGGTCCCTTCTCCACCTCGGCATTTAGGGATTCCTGAGACTCTTCTGACGGCTTGTCGGTGGCATACCAACGCACGCCCGAGGCTTTCTTCACGAAGGTCAAGCATGAAAGTGTGCGGCTCTCATGAGCTTGTAACTGTAAAAGCAAACAATTAGCATAAATAAACCTCACAGAGGTATTAATATACCCAACTACGGCCACTCCTTGCTGCGCTTGGTACATGAAACGTTCGTATACTCCAGGTGTTTCTCCCTGCAGAACGGCTGCTGCGGCCAAGAGACGCTAAAGCCCTTGAGGATTTCAGCATGTCAAGTAAAGCCTTGAGATGTAATGCGGCCAGTAAGTATGAACTTTGTAGGGAAACATTCAGACGATGAGAACGACAACACGTTCGCGATATCGTGATGAGGCCCGAGCGTGGGTAAAGGGTAACTACATATCACCTGACCGACACATGTTTGTCCTCATAGCACATACCAAACAACCGCTCACATAGGGCTGCCAATCGTAGCCAGAAGTATTATAATGATATTATTCATGATGCATGCCAGTCCTCTTTTGGCTAAAAAATTCAAATAACCTATCATTTAACCTGCTCACGAGTTCTTCCAGCTCCTATCAGCTGCACTGATTTTTCTTGAACAGAGTTAATACCATGATATCTTCATATACTATCTTCACTTTTATTGGCTCCAAAAAAACTCAGATGACCAACCTGTCAAATCATTCATAAGTAATATTTAGAGTAAATTCGTAGTTTTAATAATCCTAATATTCTACCGGAATGAAAATCTGCTTATCCGACTTAGTTACTCGGTGACAAGGAAGCTGAAGGCGCTATCTGACAAGCATAATGGTGTAAACAGTGCCTGAAGCAAGACTTGCACGGCGCAAAGAGACAATATATCTGCCCCCAGAAAATATATGTTCAACGGCAACGGCGGAACCTGTGTGACAATATAGCGAATGAACGAACAAACGAATTAAAATACCTAGGATTCCAATAATATCTCTGGCTAGACAATATATGTCAGGGAACTGGAAGCGTCGACTGAACCACCACTGAATCTTCCTCGGCACTAAGCATCTCGGGCACCAAATAAAAACGCAAATAGGAGTATCTGACTCACCAATTTTTTCAGTGCTGTGTACTGTATTACGGCCGTAAAATTGACCGTACCGTATCCGTTGAGCCCTGAGCAGCCTTCCGTACGATACGGGTGACAGTACGGAGATCAGCCGTATTCCTACCGTTTATAAACAGATCGTTGCGGTATATGGTATGGTTGGCAGCCTCAATAATAATGACAGCAAGAACTACACAGCCGAAATATCGGAGTAGTGGTATTTGGGTAATTTTTCCATGTAATGTTCCTGTGCTTAAGTACTCGGCAAATACTTGATATTTACCAGTATCAGCCAGGAGACTCGAACAGTGAAAATCTAAATCAAGAGTCCTAAATTAAAATCCACTACGCTGTAGATACACGCCGGTCTTAAATAGATAAATATCGATGCTATTCGTAAAAAAATACATACAGAACCAAGAAGTTGACTAATAAAATACATTATCTCCAGGAAGTAGTAACTGTCTGGGTGATGGAAGCACCAGTTGTAGCCTGGCGGTTTGGGTCCGACTCCCAAACAACCTGGAGTGATGATGAGGAACAGTTCAAGAGCAAGAGAATTTAACTCACACTTCCGTTTGTTTCTTTCCTGATGAACTTGTATTCAAATGATGTGTTAGCGGGCAAGGAAACCGTCACCGTCCACACCGGGTACGAGGCTGAGGAGAGCGCAATCTAAGAGGAGGATTAATTAATTAACATAGAACTGACGTGAATTTACACATACGGAAGAAGCAGGTGCCCAGGATCCCAGCTGAGAGATGCTTCCGACAAGAAAAATGTTCTAGAAAATTGGTATTGCTATTAAACTTTCCAACCACGAGTAAGAAAAGTATTGACAGACCTCTCCAAATGTTGTAGTTGCCGTCTCCTGGAACGTAACAGCAACTGTAGTCACTGAACCACCTGTGTTCCCAGAGCCAGAGCTGGATCCAATTCCAAGAGCACCAGTATGGATAGCGATGGCACTTCTAGAAGGAACAGTGGCGGTAAATGAGCCTCCAGAAACCGTAATCCTGCAACGAAAATCCAATATTAATGGAATACAGGTTGAGCAAAAGCTTTCAACACATACCCTGTCCCTGTGCAAGACCCAGAAGAGCTGGTACCACTGATAACATCGCAGTAGGTACCAGCTGGTAGGGAAGTCGTGAAAGTTGCACTCCAGGCCGAGTCGACGTTGTTTATTGCAACAAATCCAAGAGATCCTGACGAGGAGAGCGCTCGATTAGTTTTAGATATTTCGCATAGAAAAACTGAATGACCTCTTCCGAAAGCAATTTGTTGAGATTGCGGTGAGACCCAGTTGGTGATTGCAGCGCTGCCCACGTTATTGCGGAAGCCAACCATTCCGGAGATCGCCACGAAACGATGTTGGCAGTACCAGCCGTTGGTGCCTCCAGTATCCGAACAAGTCCCAACGCCTGCCGGCTTTATCAACTCAAACGATGCATTACAGAATTTCAATGAACCCACCGCCGTTAGGAGCACCGGCATCTGTATTGGTAAAACCGCTATAACTGGAGAGGATTGAAGGTGTTCCATAAGGATGCGCCAAAGAGAAAATAGTAGCGGTAATGTATGTGTTGGAGGCCGAATTCATATTGAGCGAATTTCCGTTCTGTTGGTGGGAGTGGTTAGCAAATTACTTAATACAGTTATTTTGACAATTTAACTCGCCCTTTCCGTATCGTGATTTGCAACGAAAACATTAGCCTGGGTTCCCGAAACCCAGCCTTAAGTTACATATGTTAGAAAGGATAATGATATGAAGGTAATGATTTTAAACTGACCTTGGCTGTCCAAGTTCTGAAGACTAGAAATTCCTCCCCCAGAGAATGCACTTAGTAGGGCTGATGTATAACGGAATCTGTGTTTATCAGTAAGGTAGTCGAGGATTACGAAAAACCCTAGTGACATACTCTTGTACATCTCCATTTCCAACGTATTCAGAGGGCTGTATTGGTTCTCCAGAACCCCAGATAACTTCTTGGGTAATGTACGGTTCGCTAGTAAGTCGTCCAAGAATGTTAGCAATGTCGCTAGCAGCAATATCTAGAGATCATAGGTGGATGTATCAGTATAATAACCACAGAACAAAGGTTACGAGCAATAACCTACGTTTTGCTGCATCCAATCGAAGTCCATCGACACCAAGTGAAAGCAAATCGTTGGCATATGTGGCAAGTCTTCCGCGTACATACTCGGTATCGGTTCCCAGGCTATGAAGCGGCATCAGCTTCAAAGTTGTCAAAGTGCGTAATACATAACACTTACTCAGCTAAATTATCGAGTTGGCAGGTTTGAACCTCAAGACGATTGTCATAGTTAACAATCTCGTCATTAGGTTCAAGTCCACAGTGATGGAAGTCCTGGATCGCAACTCCATTGTAAATCACAAATGATGGAAGGATGAGAAGATCGACTAACTTGAGTTTGATAGATACCAGGATAGTTGTAATGCGTGAAAGAGCTCCCCGCCACTCCCGTGCCAGAATCTATGCCGGCCATGTGATTAAAGATAGTGTCTATTAGTAGAACTAACTCAATGGCAAGGTCTTCGGTCAGCGTCGAGTACGCTCACCAGCTATGACTCTCACGCCTGCAGCGTGGCATGTAGTGATCATGCTAAATTTGACTGATGTTAGGACATATCTAGACGGAACATTGGAGCTCTACGACAAACTTTTGGAATTGAGAGCGATTACCGCGCTTGGAGGTCAAAATGTAAGAGACAGGCTGGTAGTCTGTCCACCATTGTGATCCGGTGATATGCTCCTGTGGCGGGCTCACTAGAACATTCATGTTAGGTATTGATATTAGAGCGAATAAGGGATGCGAAAAATACCTTGGACAAATCCGTAGCCAGCTGGACCAATAAAATTGGTACATTCGGCGGCGACACTATCCCAGGTCCATTCAAACATCTGGATGATGACCGTCTTGTTTCCTGAAGGAGCACGAGCAGCGAGCGTGGTCTCATTGCCAGATGTCGGGGCGGCAATGCCATAGGGCAGAAGCGCTATCAGCGAGGCAAGCAGGACAAAAACCTTCATGGCGAAACAGAGGTGAAAAGTTATCCTGTCGTGATAAAGTTTGAATCCTTGAATGCTGCTAATTTATACTTCTCGCTCCGGCAGTGCTGTGTTCTAAATGAAGTTCGGACCAAGTTTCACTGAAGCAGGAACATGGACGCACACTACCGGGAGCTAACGAGATGTGGCAACACGACCATGCGGAAAAATGGTAGGCTGATTTCACAACGTGGAATGGATCAACATCCAGCGGCAAAAAGAATGCGGTATTCGAAGTTCAGCAAGTCAGTTGACTGTTGTACAATTTTGCCCCCCCCGCATGTCGTCATGTCTGAGTCCGTAGGGACGTAAAAAGAATCAAATTTTACCATGGTGATGATAGGCGGTTTACCAGAAGAAGTGCCAAGTGAGTTGTTCCGGCCATACATCTCTTGGAAAAGAGCGTTGAAGGCTGGTAAAGTTAAAGAGATATGTGAGAGAAAGCATTAAACGAGAATATCCCGAGATCATTTCCCCACGTGGCTGCGGGGTGGGAAGCCGGTCGCGTGGCACCCTAAAAATAGCTAAGCATCGGGATAAAATAAAACTACTCACCGTAACAGATGCTACATAGATGAGTTTATAGCCTTTAAGAGAAGAGTGATGTTTTTCTTGAATGGAATTTCCGAAAGAGGGAAAAAATTATTTCTAAGAGTTTTACGAGGATGCTGGGAGTTCCTGAATCCTGCCTCATGACCAGGCGTCCATCTGTTATCAAACAGTTGAAGAACGATGGAAAGCTATCCGAACTTCAGACAGAGAGCGCATATGGTATACAGTTTAAACATTACAATTTTTACCAAGGTAATTGAAAGGCAATTATTATATTATACCCCGCAAGGGAAAACTAGTCGCATAACTACTACCACGTCATTGGGAAGATCCTAAAGCTTACACAAAAATTACAAGGAAGCCACGAGAAGAAAGCCACGTTATTTCGGACTTAAGAGACGGGTGCATCGATAGAAGGGGTTAAAAAAAAAGGCTAATCACTGTAGCGTTCCTGTGGATGTTGGTTCGGGAACGTCATTTCCGAAAAATCCGAGGGTCGGGTTCTTTACTTGGTCACACTACTATGAAAAACCGAATCCCAGGCACTGATCAGAAACATTAGCGAACACGGAAGGATGAGAGAAAAAAGTGTATACCGGGCCCAATCCTAAGCATCTGCATTGTCATGCGACGAGAAGATGTCCTGCGAGGAATTCCTTGTATTCCGATGGTCGGATGACGATCATAAGAAGATCATTATCCCACAGCTGAGCGCTGCCCATGGGGTAGGGAGATAAGCAGGAATTTAGGCGACACAGCGTGCTTTAGCTGATCCTAAATTCTAATCTCTATCCTATCCCACCTCTGGATCGTTGCTGAAGTATCGGTAAAGACCATAACAAACGATGGTAATTGCAGTTGACTTGCACCGTTGGCCTATGAGTCTATACGATACACATCAACATGAAACAACATGACATTTCCTGTCTTCATTCCCTAGAATAAGATTCTTTAGAATTTTATTTTTAAGATCAACCGTGAATACTAATAGTATCTTTCCAGTGTTCGAACGTTTCCCACTTTCCGAACGCTTCCCACTCTGCGCGGTTCTGACAGCCAAGGTCAGCTTCCACGTGGAATTTAATTTTTTCGGGTGGTCATTTGAGTATTTAGAAAGGGGATATTTACACGAGAACATATACGGGCATACCGGTCTGAGTTAAAGCACTGGTATGATCGATTAACATCATGCAATGAGAACGCTCATGCATATATGGAACCATGGTCCCAGGCCTTTCACCTGTGCATTGGCGACGTATTCCACCGTTACAAGAATTGAGAACTATTCTCGCATCTCGCATATGTAGGAGCTCACCTGGGGATGACGCGATTTATAACATTCTCCACACACTGCAAGGAAGAAATGGCAAGAATAAAGGCTTAACGAAGGTTATACTTATATATATGACCGGAAAATGCGAGCTCCTTCGCTGCCTTTATCGCTGATTGGGCCCTGGTAATGAGGATGGCAAAACTTATTCTGCCGAAATTTCGGCCATAGGCTGAGCCTCGGGACAACGTATATAGATAGAATCTTGCATGTTGTCTCAGTTTAAGATTCGCTGTAAAGGACGCTTGTAGTCTCTGCATTAAATCAATCGAAAATTTAGTCCGATCTGGCAGAGGCATCCTTATAATTCGAGTCTATTACACGCCTGCAATGCCTTCCTAGAATAACTCATAGAATTTGTTTAAAATGGTAGATTAAATATGCACCTTGCAGAAATTCTTGCTCCAATGAGAATAATGAAGTTGCAAACCTGTAGAGTCTTTTTCCTGGAGAAACACGCATGTGGTGAAAGCTGAGAGACGAAAGAGTGCCAAGGGTTGATAGTGACCGATCTGTGACAGAAATATCACCCAGTAACACATCACGTGAAGAGAAGTGTCTTGGCATTGGCACTGGAGTCCAATGGTCATCGATTCATCCGTCCACATGTACTCCCCCACTGCCAGAAGCTCAGTAGACACAAATATGCTCAATCTGTATCCATTGTGGCAGAAAGATTTGTTCATGGTAAAAGACAATATCTGCACACTCATGCCCATTGGCATATTGACCCTTTTTGGCAGTCTGATATTGATATCCCAGAGTATGAAGGTATTGTGTTGCTGTTCCGAAACTGATCTTTTTCTTGATCCCATGCTTCTCCCATCGTGCATCATCATTTATGAAGTCCATGAGTTTCTTTGCAGATATCTCCTTTCCAATCTCCAGAAGATAGAGATTAATCTTGTTTGCTGGAGTTTCATCCACCAGCAGGGATTTGTTCCAATCTCCATAGGGATTTATTGGAAGCAAGGTACAATCATTTGAAAATTGTCAAGTGAGAAGTTGAAGCCAACAAGCACAGTGTAGTCCTCTGCCCAGAGTTATTGCAGCTTGACAGGATGATGCACCCCATTTGTCATATGTGAACAACTGTTCATTCATGTATAGATTGAGCATGGACTGCATCCCCTCCATCTGCATGCAAACAAATGGGTTGATTTTATGATCAACATGCCCAGGTCCCTGTTTTTGTGATGGATTCAACAAGTTCTTTAAGTCAACAAGTGCTTTCTTTGCCTGAACTTGTGATGGTGCTTAGAAGGGAGTGATAGAGAATTAGAGGTATGACTAAAATCTTGATATCATGACAAATGTCCTACTAATTTTACCTTGAAGGCAGTTTGGACCAGATTTCATTGTGAATTCACCTCAACCTTTACCTTTGGTTGAGAAAAAGACTAGTCCAAAACCTCACCCAAAAGGTCCTAAAAAGAAGTGGAACTGGATATGATTGCATTGTCAATCCATATATGTTATATTTTCCAAATAAGTCATAATTGACAAAGTTTGAAGTTATTAAGTTTGTTAACTATGGATTTCCAGTATATACACAGACTCATACATGGGCAAATAAACTTAACTTGAACTGCACAGACATCAATGGTACATGGATAAATTTGCACAGACTTGGAATACTATGGCATGGATTTTACACAGACCAGCATGGACCAGCATGGAAGGCACAGATGTGCCACAGGCTTTCTCCTGTGCCTTTATTTTCATCTTCACACTTGGTACTCTTATGTAATGCTGCACCTGACTCTCAGATGAACTTCCCCTATGAGGAAAACAGTTGCACCTGTTCTAGGGATTTAGCAGTGCAAAAGCCTTCTGCCAAGATTCCTTGCAAAAAGTAACTTGGGAGTAACAATCTCCTGTTCTGACACCTTCTAGGGAGCAAGTGCAAGCTGCACCTGTGGCTTCAGTCCTGATTGACTACACTACTCTCACTCAATGAGCTGCTGACACATGTAGCTGCAACATACACAACATCTGGAGTTGCCTTACAAATATTTTTGCATGCACCTGGATCACAGTGCATCCCAACATGCATGCACTGGAGGATGAATATAGAAAATTTATGGGTTGATGACTTAGGTGATGTTCTGAGATCCTCCCACTCCAGGAAGCCTTCCTTACCATGGCTCCCTGTATTCTGCTGTGCATATGTCCCAAGTATTGAGTACACTGAGTGCATGTTAGATGCTGTGTGACTATGATAACAATGACAAGGACTATGAAACAGATGATGAGCAGGGCAACAAAGAGGGCAGTGATGAGGAACTGAAGTGGGAAAACCCAGAAGAAGATCTCATCCTTGCACTGTCAGAGTCCAGCAGGAATTTGGGCCTTAGGAAATGAAAGCACTGAAAGTATTGGAGAATGGAGAGTCACTGGATTTGAGAAAGATGCAATAGCTGTCATGTAAGGGATTGCATGCTGTTGAGAAGCTCACTAATCTCATGCTCAACTCAGATAAGCCAGAACATGCCAGTAAAACATAGCAAGTTGAAAGGAATCTAGTGTGTCAGTTCTTCTTCATCAAAGCAAGGAACTGGACTCATTCTATTCATGTTGTTGAATGAGACATCTGTGCCACCAAATCCTACTACTAGTCACCCAATATCATGGCCTGCAAAAATCCTTCCAGAAACAAGCTCTACCACTAATACCAGTGCAGTTGTAAATGAGTTACAAAACTAAGACAGGCTTAATAGAGTTTCCCAAACTTCCTCTTGCCTAAACAATTAGATACATACTCTACAGGCTATTGTGAGTGTTTCAAAAACTTTACCAGTGGGACTTGGCATAGACTTTGTGGCAGGTCTTTCTCATCCACTTTACCTGCAATAGTTTCCTTCATATGACCAAATTCAGGCTGCTAAATCATGTTAGGCCTGTATATCAATTTCACATGTGCATATATTCAAGGATAACATGTCTGAAGGACATATCTCTATATCTTCTCACCAGCATTAGTGGACTTGAGTCTTCTTGGCCACTTCAAGGTGAGTGTTTGTAACATGTTCTCTTATCTAAACCAGCTGTCTGAATTCTGTATGATAATCACCAGTATTTTTAAGTTTGATACATAGTTTTTCTCTTCAGCATTTATTGTGTGAGTGCCCTGAAAGTTAACAGCTTAGAATTAAATGGAATGCATAGCACCACTGTCCATTCAATACATCTTGTAATGGGTAACTTCTGCTATTCATAAGTAAAGCTTTCCATCACTTGATAATTGGGTAGTCATCAGAAATCCATGGCTGCCAAGCTTTGCCACCACATTTATACACTTAATCCCAACCTGATTGTCCTAACCAACAGATTGCAATTTCTAGAATTTCTGGACAATTGCTTAAGAGCCACCCAGCTAACTTCATGAGCTTGTATATAAGGCTGCTATACATACATCCACCCTCCCAAGTAGAGCATATTTTCTCCCTTCTTTGCCCACAGGCATTGAAGGAGAAGTGCAGACTCCTTCTGTGGAGCCAAGTCAGCCAAGAGGAACTCAAACTTGTCAAAGATAATGCTTTTAAGGAGGTTGTGAAATTACAACAGGAAACTGGAATGAAATCTATCACAGACAGAGAAATGAAAGGTAATATTTAACATCTACAGTTTTAATTATGGATGCTGGCTTACCCTTCTTTCTGCAGGGCAGTCTGTTATGATGGTGTTCTCAAAAACTAGAATGGAGGAAGTTTATATCTATATGTGAAGAATCATTCCATCTGAACATATTTCAAACCCTCACATGTATGATTTAGCTCTCTCTGACTTCATGGTGTACACCTTTCATCTATTGCTTTTGTTGATCTTATAATGGTTTCATGTATGATCTGCAGCATATGTGTCCATGATAAAGGCCATGAGCATAAATGAGCTCTCATCTTATTTCTGCAATGTCCCCTTGAATTTATTTCCTTAATAATTCACTGATCTATGATTTATATCTATTGGGGAAAAACAAGTGGACAAAATATGTGGACAACTTCAATTATCTAAAAGGTCTTGTGTGTCCAGAAGTAGATTTATCTCATCCTTACAAATGTGGTCTGTGAAGAAATGATTATACAAGGACAATTTATAGGATGTGAAGTTCATCAAGATCACCATCTGCACACTGACTTGGATGCATCAACAGCATGCCTCTACATTGCCAGTTTGTTATGACAAACATATATGCAGTTCTGAAATACTCCCAACAGCCCATTCTGATGTAAAACCATTGCACAGATGAATATTTTAATGATATAGGCACTGCATACCATGAAGAAATTAGGAGGCTATACAAACATGGATGTAGTAGGTGTTTTGATCAAATCAACAGAACTCAAAAATTTACAAGTTGTTGCTAGGGGTGCTCTTAAGAAGAAAGCTCTCATTGGGTCTTCCTCCCTGTCTCTACTTTTCATACCTATGCCACTAAAGTGGGCAAAGGTTTTTTGCCATGCCATGTGTATGCTGTGCATGCAAGTGCATGCAAGTGTGGGCAAGTGCAAAGTTGGTATGTGCAAGTGTGTGCAATATTCTACAAAGTCCATGCATAGTTGTGCATGCTTTATAAACCTTTGTGCAATTGAGTGGTAGGTACATGGTTTCAGTGAGAAAGCAGATTGAGTGAAATATCTTCCCTTTTTGCAAGAATTAGAACTGTTCTAAATTTTGCTTATTGATTGAAATATAAAATTTAAATTGATATCAAAGCTCTGTAGATTATTCCACCTTCTCACAGCACAGACACCCATCAAATCCAATTATTTCTTTCACAGTTGTTGTCACAGCCCCTCTATTGATCCCTCTCCCTGTCCTGTGGACATGTTTATTATTACCTTAAAAGGCATTTGGTGATGTCTGAATGTCAGTGTGGAGGAGAGCAAGGGAACTTGTGTACATATTAGTTTACAAGTACACTCAAGATATTGACACCAAATAAGTCATGTCCTATGTAATATATGTATGAATTGAATGTAAAGACAAAGAATTAAGAAGGGGACTTAATATGCTACAGTCAAAAGCTATGTAAATGGAAAGCAATAATAAACAATAGGGGGAGAATTATTTCACAGAGGAGTTGTCATGACAGATGCACATAGGTGATAGCACTTCTTAGTTGCCTCTTAGAAGGTGTGTGCACTCAAATACTGTGTGAGTGCACTAAATTATTTTTTGCCTGTAATGTGCATGCATATCAGTGCCAGTGCATGCCAGTGCATGCCAGTGTGTACTGGTGCATGCAGAGGTGTGTGCAAGTGTGTGCCAAAGGGGAGTCAGTGCATGCATATGTGAGAAGGTGGTGTGTGCACAAGTTAAGTTCTTTCTTGAAATAAGTAAAAGACTTATGAGTTTTATGGACCTCAAAGCTTGGACACTGACTGTATTGAATGGCAAACTGGGACTCACCACAAATCCAACAGCCTATGTGCCTGTTCAGTCTGCAAATGCAAATGACAGTGTACTAATTGCACCATTGCTCTAAAATCATTCATTATACAGTCTATGTGTATCCTAAATATGTAGCTAATTATTGAGAAAGATGATGCAAGAACATTATCATGATAAATGGCCTGGCTATAAGTTGGGTAACACCATGCTTAGGAGTAAGATTGTAAATAACTGCATTTTTGGATGGATTCTTCTAAAAATATGATCTACATGTATTTTAACATACCTATTTAATTATTGAGACAGGAATTACAAGAAAATTATTTCGACAAAAGGTCTTGCCTTATGTAGGGTAGCTCTCTGCATAGCTGTAGTGAGGCCAATATTTCGAAAATTTATTGCATAATGTGCTACTCTGACGGTACATTAAAATCTTAATACTGCAAACATACTCAGATATAGACCATTTATCAGGATTGCCAACGAAATTACATACAAAATATTTATCCGTGCAAGGTGCGTGCAATGTATGCAAATGTGCACGCATCTTGCACGCACATGGCACGCATGTCACGGCACTTTCTAGTTGCCCATTTACGACCTAATGAATCGACTCATATTATCGAGGAAATTATCTCTTCAAGAAGATGCAAAAAATTCGAAGTATATGCAAGCTGTTGGCGTAGTGGAGAGTCAGTGACCGTGCTCTGCTCATCGAATCTGCTTACCTCTTTGGCACCCTCAGTCGCCCGTTTATTAAATTATAAATTAGCTCTGAATGACAAAAATCCATGTTCAAAAAGCGCAGTGCCCGCATCTTACTCAATAAAGGATTTCTTTTTGAATCTTCCTTTAAAGATAAATAGTATATATATTTGGTATCTATTCAATAGCTTGCGCTCTGATGTGTTCCAGTTCAACGGAGAGCGATGATCATTATTCAGGCGTAATGAAGAAAATTTTTCTGGGATATCAGAATAAATGTTCTGTTATAATAGAATAATGGAACTTACCTAGAAATGTGAGCTACTGTCTTATCGTCAAGATAGCTCACTGATGCTCCGAGTCCAAGGGATGTTGTTTATTATCGATCTGTAGTGGGTGAGTTAAAAATTTGAGTCAGATAATTATCTGAGTTCCGAAGAACATTCGCTTGGGAGATGCACAAACCGCGTCATTACTTATTTCAACTTCGCGTGTAACATTAACTCTAGTGCTGCCTTTGTGGTCCAAATTACGGCCCGAGGTAATAGCATCAGGATCGAATACCACACGAGAGTTAAGCGTTATTATTTGATCTCCACGAAGGACCATCCTATTGTTGAAGATGACAAGAAGTGTGTTCGAATACAGCTTTCCAAGAGCATAGGGTCTAAAAAAAAATTAGTTTTGAAATATTCATTTGATGATCTTAAGACGTACGGGCATATAAACAAGCTGCTTTTCTACAAAAAGGTTTATTGGGCAATAAGTATGGAGTATCGTAAACTTAAACTGTTACCTACTGGATTCACGATGAATAAGATAAGTGTTACGATTGCTACGCTCGCTAATTTGCATCCATGAGAAAAATAAGTTAGGTTCGAAATCAGCCTCTATCTCACCGATAGCAATGTTGGTTTCCAATGTAAGGGAAATAATACGTGTTATGACATGATTCGTCTTTGCAATCCCGCTTCTGCGCTTAGCTCTCAGAAGCTAGAATTTTATGAGTCAGTGGAAAAATTATCCTGAATAAGATGAGATTTCTCACAAAATAAATCATGGAAATTGCGATGAGAGTGTCTGAAAGAGCTGCACCGGAAAGCCATAGCTAGAGGATCGATGATACTGAGCGAAACAATCCATCAAAATCTTATAACCCAATCACCTTTGGTGTAAGGGTGAGCAGATTTCTAAAATCCTGTATTTGTAAAGACTTAATTTTATTAGTACAGGCTCGTTGTATTGATGATAGCCTAGATTCACCTCAACTCCGGCAACAATACCAGCGGCTGATTGGGCTACAGATACTGTCACCAGGAAACCAGAGAGTATCTTAGAGTGTCCCAGGATCCAGATACGCCAAGTGAAATACAGCTGAACAATGAGGGAAATGAGTGCAGCCAGGATAGGCTCGCTGATGGGACTTGTGAGTGGTTTCGTTAGATTTTCGACATTTCCGAAGCCAGAGGCAAACCAGTGAAATATTTCTGCACTAGAAAGGCCTGTTTGCACGCATTCCAGTATATAGATCCCGTATACTTCGAAATGGAGGTTATTTAAATAATTAATAGGCATGTCATCGTATTGGAAAATTTCTCACCAAGAAACTGAATCTTCCAAGAGTCGTTGAAATAAATATGATAGAGAACTATGTCGAGTTATTGATATAGGAATATTATTCATATATTGAATAACTTACAGACTTGAACAGTGAGGATTCCCCATAACGCCCAGTTGAACATGACGCCGAACAGCTAGTGCCAGTTAATACTATGGGAAACAAACTAGACGGAAAGTATCTTTACCAGAGGTGCAGTCCTGTTCCCATTCATAAATTTTCATTTTCAAATACCAAAATTAACTTACAAAAGGGCAATGTTCGGGGGGATGGCGGGCGTATCAGCACAAGTAGTGCTATTCATCACGACTCGGACAACTAGTATCACTGAAGCAATCTCAGGAAACGAAGAGTACTGGCCCTTATGACGTCGACGCCGGGAAAGAGGAAGTGTCTCACGATCCACTTTGAATCTGGAATATTGGCTGGAGTTAAATAGATAGTAAAGGTACTAAAAACAGCGCTGTTATTTGTACCATCTGCTTCTTTCTGGAGAAGATGGTTGGCATGAGGCCTGCAACGATCAATGAAGTGTCTAGGATTCACTTCCCACGGACTTTACAATTAAATCTCATGCGCAAATTTTACAATTCCATGGCCTATATTGAATGTAGACATCACAAATATAGAGCTGTGTTATAAGTAACCATAAATCGATGCCGCAGTGATTAAGTTAGGTTATTTCTCCCCATGTCTCTGAAGTTAAGTAATCATGACCCCTGACACCACTTTGGAAACATCAATACACACCGGGAGTTCAGTCAGTTAGCATGTAATGCTAATCCTTCCATCATATTTATAGAACATATCGTGTGATTCGGTTGGTCCCCATCCACTCAAGTGGAGTGAGAGTTTAGTAGGAGTGGCTTTGGCTTTTGATATCAACAGAAGCAACCAAGATCGGGTATGTAGTACTTGCCAGCAGCGAATTCGAGGCCCCGGCCACTAGTATTACTCATTACAACAGTCGTTTATGTCCTGAGTCGTTAATCTTGCTTGATAAGAAACTTCATTAAAAGGCCTGGAATCCATCTACAATACTTGAAGAGATCCTGTGGAATTATGATTCTTCGGCAGAGCTACGTAATGTACTAAAGATATACTATCATAGCAGTGCTGACGGTCATAGTTCGTATATCATTCAAGAACACCAATATCGGCACAAGAACATGTCAGGAAGATGATCATTATAAATATTGTACTTATCAAATACAGGCCTGAGATAACGATTCTATAAAGAGATACTTCGCCGGCTGCCATCAAACGGTGTTCTTCAATTTTATCTTCCTTTATTCAGCCGAACCCAGCCCTCTCTCAGGCTTGACGTTTGATACAATGTCTGATAGATCTTCGTATCAAATGACATGAGGGGTGCATGAGATACTTAATCCAACCAAAACTGGGCTGTTCAATTGTCGGGGGTTCCCTTTACTCACTCTTAGCAGCTAACAACCGCTCAGAGATGGCCTTTCACTTGAAAGAGCAAGTAACCTACTTATTTTGTACAGCTTTAGATCATAAAAATCGTTCGAACCTATGCTTGATGTAGAATGATTATGTCGCCAGCATTCTTGGGAAATGCTTGAAGGTAAAGTTGTCGGTATATCTCTACACAGGCAGGTAACAGACGATGGTCGCTATAGGAGACATTACTCGTCTCTGTCAGAGTTCAAGTGCGAGAAACCCCTGTCTTCAACTACTTGCCATATGGCACAGGAACAAAGCAGGCAAGGCTGGCACACTTGCCTATACGAGGATGGCTTAGAAACATCTGTCTGGACCAGTCATCGCAGGTTATCGGCTTCAGGTGAGTGACACTCCTGTATTCGATACCATATAACTCTATGAAACATTCCGAAGTAGGCTCTCAGTCTACTTACTCAGAAAAGAGTTGCTCAGCGGGAGCAGCATGTCGGTCCGGTTTCCCATGGAACAGCTCTTCCGCGGACGAGCGGGCCGCCCCACAACCGCCCCTATGACGGCTTCGCCAACTGAATAGCGGGCCATGCTGAATAGTCCTCACATCAATACTCTCTTCCTCTTTATCGTCCCACAATCATCGAAGAGAATCCAACAACGATGGCCCACTCAGTTGACCCAATTTCATCTGTAGTCGCAGCTCTGAAGCGCGAGCAGCTTATTCCAGACCTTATCCCAGAAAGCTTCCAGCCGTCCGTGCTCTTCTCCGCTGTATTCCCCAGCGGATGCGAAGTGGTGCTGGGCAGCAAGATTCCGCGGAACGAGACCATGGAGGAGCCAGAAGTCGTGTTAGCGCCCTTGCTCTACTACCCGGAGGGGAGTCATGGGCTTAAAGATATCGGTCCTCGTGAGGATGTGTCCTACACGCTGGTCATGGCCGACCCCGATGCACCGTCACGAGCAGATCCAAAGTTTGGGCCATGGAGGCACTGGGTGGTGAGCTCCGAGCGGTGTTCTTCATCATTACTGCAGCACTGACCCGCAGTTTGTTCTGAAGGTTACAGGACTTGTGTTGCCCGAATCTATAAGGAGTGGTAGCGTGGTGGCTCTGAAATCCAATTCTGTGACGACGCCATATTGGCCTCCGGGTCCCCCTCCTGGTACTGGTTTCCACAGATACAGTAAATCCCACATAGTCTCTTATCGCTATGAAGGATTCTGAATGTTCCTGGCGCAGCTTTCCTCCTCTTCCAAGAGCCTAAAGGTTCCATAACGATCCCTCCAGATGCACTCGAACATGGAGCTACGCTTCCGGAGCGCCGTCTTTGGGACCCTATGGCTTTCGCAGAGAAGTACGGCTTGAAGCTTGTGGGGGTCAACTTCTTCTTGACAAAGGCCGAGGAGTAGAGGGGTGAGGTCAGCCACTCGCATTCACGAACAACTACATCAGCAGATAATAAAACATTGCAATGCATCCATAATCGATCTACGAGAACAGATACATCCTGTTTCTAGAACAAATTCAAATCTTCTCATCGTGAATATCATACACAATACTGGATCGTGTCAAATATAGCAGAGAGTAAAATGAACGCCTCATAGCCGCGTGAGCGACATGAGACGCAAGAAAGATGGATAGCAAGCACGATAACAAAGATAGCAAGAAACGGGAAACAAGACCAAGAATATCTTCGTACAAGACAATCGTGAATTGTCATTACAATTGGCATCAGACGTGTGGTTGCGTGAAGATTGATGATGATGAGGCGTGATGGTGAGTTGTGGAGGTCGTGGAAGAGGCGTTATGGATGTGAGTAGAAGATGTGTCGAGGGCATAGGTTATGTGGGCATAGCATAGGAATAGGTCGAGGAATGTTGCTTCAGACTCGTATCGGACGGTTCTGGGAAGCTGGTGCAGCGCGAGCTGGTGTAGGGCGACCGCGAGGGCGGGGGCGATTGATGCGCAGTGACTCGCCAGGGCTACCGATAGAATGTATAATCAGGCAAAGCATTCAAAGAGATAGAATAAAACTCACGTCATAGTCACAGCCCCCTGCGCAACAGCGTTCTCCTTCTGGCCGGTAGATGACTTCCCAGAGCTCCGCTTCGACCATCCAAGAGCGGTCCGTCGAGCTGTGGAAGCAACGCGTGGTCGAGCATTAGATGCAAGCCCGAATGCGTTCTCTCGCTTCGGTTCTACATCCATAACCAGCGGTGAGAAGGGCTTGAGGGCACTCAAGGACGGCGCTGCATTGGAAATATTGGCATTCATTGGGACCTGCTGCAGCACGGGAGTGGCGGCGGCGAAAGACTTAGGAAGATCGGCGATGGAAGCACGAACTTGCTCCGGAGATGTCGTAACCTTTGCAATACGAGCTTGAGGGTATGGCGAGGGACGGGATTGAGTCCGTGACCGAATGCGTCGAGGACGAAGCTCAGATGGCAGCGGGCCGTAGTTCTGGACAGAGTGCTCCAGGAGGGCCTGTATCCCCTCAGGATGCTGAGGAGGCTGGAACGCTAATATGAAGGAGTTAGTCCAAGGAGCTCGAAGCTAGAAGAATCTGGATACTTACATTGCAGCGCAAACATTGAGAAGGGTGTGTCTCGCCATTGCTGCTTGCTCTCAGTGACAGTGTTCTCAGCCTCGTCTCTCAGCGCGTAGTACTTCCGAAGTGCAACGATTCCTCGCTCATCGTCCCAGATGATGTCTCCAGGAGATGAGTGAAGGGATACCGTATCGGAGTCTACGATGAATATCGCTTGACAAGTAGTAGGGCTGCTCTTCTTGGACACTAGCGACTTCGCGGGAGAAGATGCGTTCGACATCTCTTCTTCGATTGTCTCGTAGACGGATGAACGAGAGGCACGAGCCTTCGAAAAACGGCGGCGATGTCCTTGGCCACGGGCCCGAGCTCGAGCTCTGTTGCGCGCCATGCTTGACATCGGGTGCGTTGCGTTAGTGAGCACCATGTTGAGCTGGGACATGTCGATGCTTGACAAAGAACCCTCAGATACAGATGATCCATCCGACGATGACAGAGGAGGAGTGTCACCTCCAGAACTGGAGGTACACGTGCTTGAGCGCGAACGGGATGCAGGGCCAGGACGGGAGAACACAGGCATGGCCCGGACTAGAAGCATATTCAGCATCTTATACGAATAAGAGTCTTATTGAACCTACAGCTGTTTGTAATATCCTCTCCTTCTGCGATGAGGCAGCTGTCTTCGAGGCTCTGCCGTTCCAGAAGTCCGTGTTGAGCCTTGATCATTCGCTCTCCACCAAATTGATAAGAAGACGTTGATGCGATTGACGGCTTCTCGACAATACGTGCTTTGTTCGGAGACTCGTAGTACTCATCATGATTCTTGGCCGGTTCGAATATGGAGTGCTTCCTCTTCTCGACGCGAACGCAGGGTGATGTTTCGATAATTGATCCAATAGACCGGCGTCGAGCGTGGCCTCCACCGAGCATCTGCAAATTGCATGAGTAAAGAAGCTTGCAGGTCACTGTGGCACTTACACTAATCATCGTATCGCCGTCCTTGAGGGGACTATGCTCGCTTGTCATGCTAATAACGGAGAGTGGTCGGAATTGTCCAGGTAATAGGAGCCCAGGATGACCAGGAATGGCATAATCGTCGCCGAACACAGAGTCGGATGACATTGACGTTCTATGGCCTGTCTTATCAAAGAGTGAGTCATTCATTGAGGATCTACGGTCTCCGTCAAGAATAGAGTCGAACGACGAGCGATTTCCATTGCCGTAGCGAGAACTAGCGAGACTTTCTGGAGGAGATGCTGAGATTGACGTCAGCGGCATACCATGTTCTGTGTCGAACATCTTGTCACCCAGACCGGGCCTTCCGAGGTGCATTCCAGAGAAGTCACTAAGAACCGAATCCATTGAAGAATCTTGTCTATGGCGAGCCCAAGCTGCTCGACCACCACTCGCACCATGCATCGCGTATGACTGTGCAACCGAACTCGCACTGGTAAACGAATCGTTGCGGCGATGGCCATGAGCACCGAAGCTTCGATTGTACAAGCTAATGGGTGGTGCTTGAGAGGAGACAGACATGTTAGATGATTCATGCCGATGATGGCCGCGAGTGAACCCAGTCTGAGGCAGTGGCGCCTTGAAGTAAAAGCTTGAAGCATCGCTATCTACGCGAGTGCGCCGGGGCTGACGACCTAGGAATGAGAAGGTGTCATCCACAGTTATTGACATCGCTATAGACATGTCCTCCGAGGAAGGCCTCTCCTGTAAGCTCGGCAAACCGTAGTCGAAAGGATCTGTTGACCCAGCGTCAAGCACCCTACCGTAAGATGAAACAGAAGCAATGCTAAAGATGGAATCATGTTGCTTGTGATTCGTACGGCGAGTAGCACCTGGAGGTGGATAGAAGGCAGGCCGTTCTGAACTAAATTCGAATCCGCGGCGAACCTCCTCGAAGGAGTCAAAGCCAGCAAAGCTCAAGCCAGAAGAATGACGAGAATGTCTATAGTACGACTTGCGATTGACCTCTCGAGCACGTCGCTTCGAACTGGAATCAGAGTTAACCCTGCGGCGTACTTCAGGGACATCGGCAGCCTTGGCCATGATCGACTTCAGAACTGAATCATCTTCGTCCATGGCTGAGGACATAGAAAGAGACCTGACGTGCGAAATAGGTGGAATGATATCTGATAATGTAAGCGGATTCTCCTTCTTGGCCTCGTGAGTGGGACGAGAGGGGCTGGAACTAGGAAGACCTCCGAACTTGAATGAGGTATTCAGTTGTCCATCAGATGGCCTTGAGCTTGACGAGGCCGACGTTCTGAGGCTTAAGGGTTCATTCATGATGATATCGTGGGTGTCACTACTGCTGGCGAGACTATCGGAGCCAGGCAGGAGAGTGGGCTCCTTCATGTCGACAATCCGCGACGCCGAGTAGAGATCGAAGTTCGACTTGCTGTTAGAATTGTCGTCTGTCCTGAGGGTGTTCATCATTGTCGGCTCCTTCATGTTGACTATCTGAGAGGCAGAGAAGCTGTCGAAGGCCGAGCTGCCCTGCGAACTTCCCTCCGTCTCCATAGCGGCGGTAAGATCTACGGGCAGCTGGGGAACGGGTGGCACCTCGACACAGAGGAGACCGTCCTTGAGGTATCGCAAATCAACTTTCGCAGGGGTGCGGAACGCATTCTCCAATTGCTCCACAAACGAGCGACGATCAGAGCCACCAGACTCATTGAGCTTCTGGAGTTCGCCAGTGAAGTCAAAGGATTTCTTGGTGTCTTCTTCAGAGGTGATCCCCCCTTCGTCGATGTCGGCATGATTCTCGTCCACATCGATGAGAGCAGCACGGAACACCGGGAGTTCAAGCTTAGGCGGTACGTCACTCGATCCTGGAAGGGGGAACTCCATGTGCATGGGGGAGTCAGGAGACGACGGCGTCTCCATCGAGTCATTGAGATAAGAAAGAGTTTCGTCAGCAACGGACCCTCTCTCTGAGCTGGAAGACAAAATAAAGCGAAGCTCATCAGGAACATCCGAGTCCGGATCTGACATATCCAGCTCAGGTACCGCGTATCCAGACACATCCGAGCCTCCCATTGTCCCACTCATGCCTAAGACACGTCGCGCCTCAGGTGGAATAGGAACACCTCCATCGCCAATGCTCCCTTTGCTGCTACGGCTGCTCCTCGAGCTGATGGGTACGAGAGAAGGGCGCTTTCGCTCATGACCCTTTGCACGCTTGAAGACAGACCCTGGAGTGGGAGAGTTGCTAACGCTGAACTCGTCCATGGAGCCCTTGGAGCCAGCCCTAGATGAAGTTCTTGAGCCGAAAGTCAATGACGATGGAGCGCGGACAGTGCCATCCATCTGCGGGGTGTTGATCGACATCGGCGAAGCAGTGACCTTCAGCGTCGCGGAGGGACCCCGCGGCCTTGCAGCAGGAAGAGGGTGGAATACCGGCTCAGGGTCGGGCTCTGGAGCGGGTGTCATTGTGCGCTTATGGCCAGGCCTGAAATTACGAGTGGGAGGAGTAGAATCAGGTGGAGGCGGCGGCAAGGGCAGCTTCGGGGGCGGAGATTCCTTTAATGGCGAAAGACTCTGGACAAGTGTAGGCCATGGCGTGATTGGCTGCCCGATGAGATCCGCCTTCGAGATACTGGCCTTGAGAGGACCACGAGACTGCGCATAGGGCCGCAAAGAGCTGATGGACGTCATGCTATCCCGAAGTGTCTTCTTGAGGGGACTACCGGAGAGCATCCCCCTCTTGCTCTTAGTGGGACTGCCGTCATATTCATGCAACCCGGGAAGTTTCTCGCTAGAGAGCGGCGATGGCCTCAAGGGCGTCATGTCAGGAGTGGCAGGCGTCGCCTCCAAATCCAGGTTATTTATGAGCTGCGCTAGGTCGTTGGTCGCAGCATCAAGAATGGAAAGAACTCCTAAGAGTTATATTAGGATGCTTGTATGGAGTTAATCAAAAGAATTGCGTACCATCTTCGCTTTCGTACATAGGCTTTGGTCTGCTGCGTCCAAGCAGTTGCTCAGAAAGCGGCCTGGCTCTGGCCTTCTTGACAGGCGTCGCTGCAGGAGCTTCCTTCCTATTCTCATAACGCTCCCCATCATCTGGCGATCCATGTCCGTCGGAGGTGGCCTCCTCAATCATCAGCATGGGGTACTGCTTGACCGATACTGGAGACTCGACGGATACGGGCCGAAGCGGCTGCTCCTTCGGGGGAGGCTGCACTTGCGGGAATACCTCCGACAATGGTGTCCTCCTCCTGCCCTCCGACGACCGTCTACTCTCCTTGCTGTCTTTGCCCTTCTCCATCTCCTCCTCCTTCTTCTCCCGCCTCCGCGACTCGCGTTCCTTCCTCCTCTGCTCCTTGACTGTTTCCAGCCCCTCCTCGTCCCATTTCACCGACACCGAGCTGTTGGAAGATGTTCTGGAGGTGCTGGAGGCAGTGGACATAGGCCGCAGCGACGATCCAGTAGAGACTGTGGAAGCTGCGCGGTCCCGGCCCATCTTCGCGGCAGACTCTACTGAGAGACGGTTGTTGCTGGCGGGGGGTAGGATAGACGACGCGGTTGACCCACTGCGAACGGTGGGCAGACGCATACTCGAGGGCAGCCCGAGCCCAAGTATGCTGTGCTTCTTCTTGCCTAGGGTCTTAGAAACCATCGGGCTGGCCGTGAGCGCGCCTGCCTCGAAGCTGCTGGAAGACATGCGCATGGTCGCCGGCTTCTCCTTGGTCTCCTTCACCTCTTTCACTTCCTCCTTCACCTTCTTCACCTTCTTCTTCTTCTTCTTCTCCTCTCCCTTTTCAGCCTCCGCCGACTCTCCCTCCTTCTCCTTCTCCTTCCTCTCCTTCTTCTTCTTGCCTTCCTTCTCCTTCTTCCCGCTCACCGTGCCGTCCTTCTTCGATAGCTCAACCAGGTCCTTCTCCTCCGCGCTCCCTGTGTTCTTTAGCTGCGCCCAGCTACTCATGCGTGCAATTGAGCGGACAGAGCGCATAGCGCGCAGCGCTATGGAGCCCTGGTTGGCACTCGGGTTGTTGCCGGCGCTAACAGGAGGAGCAAGCAGGCCCCCGGCGGTGAGTGTGCCGGCGCGGGAGTAGTTGAGCTGGCTGTGATCGACGATAGGAGCGGTGATTGGTGTCGGCCCCATATTGATCGGAGTATTGAGAAGAATGCCAGAGTCGAGCGAGTTGAATCGGGCCCGAGACTCGCCAGAGAGTTTGAGGGGCTCTGGAGCTAAAAATGCAGCATAAACAATAAAGACGACGTTCTGACGGAAGATTACGAACTCTTGGATCGAGGAAGTGCTTCTCGGATCGATTTGGGAGGCTCGGCTGCAGGTTCAGGTGCTGTAAAGATTGTTAGCTTGCTTACATTTAAGAATATGCATGAGAGACCTACATTTGGCCCGCGCCTTATTCTCTTTCGCTTCCTTCGTCTTCTCCTTAGAATCCTTCCTTCCGCGCCCAATGCTCCACCACTTGTCCTTCTCTTCCGCCTTCACCTTCAGCATCGCAGGCGCCTCCATGGCAGCAACCTGCGGCACGTTCGTGACCTCCCCGAGAGCACCCCACCTCATACCATCCAACCCTGCCCGGGACTTCTTCTTCTTCACCATCACGATTTCGCCGATGTCGGGATCCACAGTAGGGTCCACGTAGATCTCAAAACCGCCTCTTGCAGACGTGGAATCAGCACCAACGCGCCGAACCACGTCAGAAAAGTCGTTGGCGCGGTTTTTGTCCTTGTCCCTGCCGACACCAAGTAAACTGAGCTTGGACTTCTTCGGGACAAGGCGTTTCCGAGTTGGGGGTGGGTCTGGTTTGGGCGCCAGGGAAGAAGGGACGGAAGCCCAGGAGCTGTCAACAGAGTAATTGACAGAGGTACTGGCTTCCGTAGACATCCCTGTGGCGGAGGGCGTGGCGGAAATGAGGCGGATTGAGGGAATCGGCTGAGGATTGGGGGGTTGCGGGGAAGTAGCGACTACGGGCGGTCTTGATAGTAATGGCATGGTGTTGTGTATTGTTGTATAGGTGTTTGAAAAATTGAATAGAAACTTGAGAGTCGTGAGTTCGGAACGAAATTGAAACTATTTGCAGGTCGTAAAATTCGGAAAATTCGTCAGAATATAAATTGAGATTTGTCGATGTCGTGAGATTCGCGTGAACGTGTCGGGATGCCGTAGCTGACTCGTGAGCTGATAAAAACGCGTTAATAAACTTTGAGGGTTTTAGGATTGCTGGAACTCTGGTCGACATGCGCGGTCATTAGTAACCACTCAACGTCCGATTCTAAGACGACTAACCTTCTTATTGCGCACCTCTATCTTGACCAACTCCCCAGGCGCTCGAGCGGCGAAAGGACCGCCGTACTACGACCTGGATAAATTTCTTGCTGGCTTGCTGGAACGATGGTGAGGAAGAGAACAAGGGCCGTCCGTCGACCACGGCTGTGCTCCAATTCGAACTGAGGTCACGGGATGGCGTTTGGTCATCGATGACCGTAGCACAATATCAACAAACAATGATTTAACTATCCTAACCATCATTGAACGCGTCAACGCGACGGACAGCGCGGCGATTGTGACTGGAGACTGCATCCGAGGAATGGAGACTATATCCGAGGAATGGAGACTGTATCCGAGGAATGGAGACTGTATCCGAGGAATGGAGGGCTTGAACTTCATGGTGGGGCGTTTAAGGATGCGGCTTCGGTACACAACGCGCGTTTTCAATGTCGACGCCCTATTGTTCCTCTCCATACAGACAGGCCGCTTACTTGGATACGAAGCTGCTTCTCTTTTTTTTCACTGTTTGCAGATTCAAGGACGCAAACACCGTTACTTTGAAAGTACATGAAAGAAGAAACACTTATCACGGGTTACATGTGAGTTTCCAGCTTAATTATATTGTCTACGATCAATATCCTAGGCTTATTATTTAATCCAAGTCTGCACAGCTTAGAGTAAAAATATTTTATTATGATGAAAATGTGCATGGCACGGAAATTTATCTGATGTTAGAGGCTGGAGCACTGCGGTCCACTGCTACTTAGTAGGACAGCCAATCTGCGCACTTTACAAATGTCTCTGTAATACAACATCACCCAGTGCACGATGATCATGTTAAGTGTGAATGTATTAATCTAACAGCGGTAGTCGTTTATAAAGTGGTAGTAAAGATACAGTAAATGCAATACGAGAATAGAAAGCATGATAAAGCTACAAGATGTAAAGTCGATCGTGTCTTATAAGGAATGCATATAGTAGTAATAAATAGCGTAACATAATGAATGATATCACGGGAAGGCTCTAAGTTTCTCAGCCTGTCGCAGCTGAAATAGGACATGTATCCAAGCTAATACAGTACCCATATCTGGCCGCTCTCGGGCATTATGTTTCCAACAACTTTCAATCAAACTCCAGATATGGTCAGTAATTTCAGGGTGCTGTGTAGGTCGTGGTGGGCGGATTGCATTGACTACGTCATGGATAACTCCTGCGATGAACCTTCTGTGGGCAAAAGGCACGCTTTGGGTGTATACCTACACCAATAGGTCAGTTGTCATCGAGGTGGTAAAGAACAAGAAAGAAAACGAACAAAGCTCACCTCAAGGATTGTCATCCCGAAACTGTAGACATCACTTGCTGCGCTCGTATAGGTTTGTTCCGGATCCCAAACAGTAGTCGGTTCGGGATCCATCACCTCTGGAGCCATCCAGCGCGACTCATTAAGAGTATTTCCAGTCATGCCTAGATCGTAAGGATAAGGCATATTGCTAATGCCGATATCAGAAAGGCGGGCATCTCCTGAGGCGGCTATCAGGATGTTGGACTGTAAAGAACAATTCATATCAATCAGTACGTGTACAAGCTCGCTTGATTGTTTCACTTACACCTCTAACTTTCCCGTGGGCGAGAGCAGGCGTTTGTGTGTGCATGAAGTGAAGAGCGGCTGCTACTCCGCTGAGCTGTGAGATGAATGGGTAGACGTTGTGTGAGCAAATATCCGGTTTCAGTAGCGTGTTCCTGCTCACAAGGTGTAATACATCAGCATTAGGAGTGTTCGCAAGATAGTCATTGATATTTCCTTCCGCATAGCGAGGGATAATAAGAGCAGGTAAATAGCCGAACCCTGAGGTGACACCAATAAAGGAAGCAATGTTTGGATGTACGGAAAGGCGTTTCCACACATCTAGCTCTCTGGAAAGTCGCTGCAAATACAATAGAAACGGTGCTGAGTCCCGTTTAGTAGGCAAAAATTGAGAGAATTCCACACCTGCGAAAATTTCTTTCGCGACGCTGTGGTCATCGAAGCCCCTCTCCAAACTTTTATAACCACTTCATCCTTAGCCGTGCGACCCAATACCAAAGACGAACAAGACCCAAGCGCAAGATAGGACTCCGTGGCCGCAAAAGCTTCTGCTTCCACGTCAATTTCATGTTCAGCACAGAGTTTTACCAAAGGACGCGACTGTAGACGAATTAAGGGGTGAGAATCAGCGGCAACAAGATCGAAGATGCGGAAATAAACTCACTGGATCTTCGACAAACTGTATATTCATTATCAATATTAGTTGTGGGGTAACGAACTCTGCTTGCCACAAGAGGTTATATATACGATTAAATAGAAGAAAAGACAACAGGCAGCAGCATTCTCTAGTGCATGCTTTATATATCACTCACGCGCCTTTATTTGGCTGCGCGTCTATTCCATTTACAGCGGATGCTGTAGTAAGCGGTACGTGTGCGATAGAAATGCAATGGAGGGGAGGTACCGAATGCACAGTAAGCTCTCATGTTATATCATGCATCGAAAACCTGTTGATGAATATCAACTACAATTAGTTCATCTGCTGTATCCCGAACCTGATTCAAATCGCCACATTAGGAGTGCGCCTCCTGCTAAGAAAACTCGAATGCTAACCAATCCTAAATGATTCATATTTTAGTTTGCTTGATTTAAGATGCTAGATATGCTCACTTCAGGTAGTGCTGTTGCAGTGCAACCTCAATTGGGTAAATGGTGTGCTGAAGTGCTTTGTGGTTCAGAGGCTCTCTCTGTCTTCTGCGGGGATTGTGTGGTGGCGATGCGACAGTTTGGTTTAAGTATAAATGCTAATAGAAGCGTCCTCACAACTTTCTACTCATTATATAAAGGTTAGATATACCAATGAGTCTGTATGAGGAAATGATTGATATCTGAGTAACGGTTTCGAAAGAAATGGTGGGAGACTCGAGTCATTAGTAAACCTGAGTGGATGCAGTCCGGAGTAAGGACGTTTATTATAGTTGCTTATGTGGCTGACCTGATCCACGTGGAGCCACGCCCGGCCTCAAACTGACACAGCTTTAAATTCAGCGTCAGCGCCTGAATCTTGTTCGAGTCAATTACTTCTTTTCAGCTATGCATTGACCCGAGTTCGGTAATCAGCTCTGAACGTGAACATTGAACACCAGGTGTATATTTGGATCAATTGATCTCGGTCTTTCCTGTTTAACTTTCGTGCCTACAGAGCAGCACTTTGTTGGTTGCTGTCATTTTCTTCTGAATAATCTTGCAGCCAGCGTGCATCTGGACACTTGTTAATGCATCTCTAAATCTGTTCAAATAGTGCTGTATTTGTACATTTATGTTCTTTAAAACCCACTGCTTCTTGATTCAGTTACATCTTCTCGTATACGTTCTGCAGTTCTGAAAATCTCGTATCGTTCACACGGGGCCGATGGCCAGCGTCTCGCTCCACTATAGGCGTTTCGACCTTGTCCTCATTTGTATCAACGGGCCGACAGTCAGCGCCGCGAGCACTGAGCGTCCTCTGACAGTCCGGCTTGGCGGCTGTAGTTCCGGTGAGACGATGATGTCGGTGGTAAGCGTTCCCGACCTTTAAGGAGGCTTCACAGGGCACTTAGTGCGCCTTGTTTCCGTTCTTCGGACCCCCCACCAAACCACCATAAAAGTTCCCTTTGACGGCTTTTCAGCTATTTTTTCGACTTTCCCCCTGAATCAGAAAGTCAGCAAGCAAGATGATGTGGGATTTCAGTGGCAATAGTAGTCAGTATCCCCGACCACCCGCCATGCGGATGCCAAGTCCCTCGTAAGTGATCTATGCCTCAAGTGGCCCCTAGAGTGACGATCTGATTGCTAGCTAACAGAATGCCGATACCGTAATGGTTCTTTTCTGAGAAATGCAACCTTGTGCTGAGTATCCATCTTTCTAGACAGCCAGCAGGAGCAACTGCAGGAGGTTCTTCTTATCCTTCAATGCCTAGTTTTTCACCTTCATACGGGTATGTGATTTCTTATTTTTTCCCTTAGTCGCATGTTGCTAACACGCTCTTCGTTCTCGTAGGGGCACCGCGCCACAGTAAGCACAGGCCTCACGAAGCCTATGACGCATGTCAATTCTATTTCCTTAGACATTACCCTCAATATGCTACACGTCGATCTGTAACGCCTCAGCCCCCTCGTGCAGCTCCAGTCATTCATGTTCAGCACGCTTCTCACCACAAACACCGTCACCATCGGAGCCGAAGCCACAGTCACAGTCATACTCGCCCGCCGCCCATGCCCGTACCTATTGCTCACGCCTTCTCCCACCAACCACAGGCCACGCAATATAACTATTCATATTCTTACCAACAACCCCCTCCCCAGCCCGCGCCGCCACATCAACACCACCATAAGCATAATACTTCCTCGAAAAAACCCGCGGTAACGTATCCTGTTCCCAATGACAATCCCCATTTCCAATATTCCAAGTGTACTGGGCGACGCAAGGCACTCTGCGTGCGTATTTTCACCGGTTAAACATAAAAACCGCGAAGCCTGCGTTCTTATTCAGATTTTCAGATTGGGATTAATTATCTAAGACAGCCCAACGAGCTGCGTGGGTGCATCAACGATGCGAAACGTGTTAAAGAATTCTTAATCCGTAAGCTCTTGTTCTCTGCTTACTTTAGTACTTCCAACGATTAAATACAATGATTTTTTCCACAGAGTACCAGGGGTACAAGGATGAGGATATTGTGTTACTGACTGATGACAGCCGTCATGCTCGTCAGTTACCGACGAGAAAGAACATCATTGAGGCCATGCGTTGGCTTGTAAAGGACGCGAGGAAGAACGATTCGCTCTTTTTCCACTGTAAGTTGCGAATCTACGAGCGGAGTTGAACATTATACTTATATTATTGCTCAGACTCGGGTCATGGAGGTCAAACTAAAGATCTCGATGGAGACGAGGTCGATGGATGGGATGAGGGTATGCGTTTACTCTCCATTTGAATCTGACGCTTGATCGTGACCGGTTTCTGTAGTCATTTTTCCCGTCGATTTCAAGGCAGCAGGCCACATTGTTGACGATGTGTGTGAACATCTTGTTTCTTCTATAACTATTTGATTAACCATGTTTATGGAACAGCTTATGCATGACATTTTGGTAAACCATATTTGTACAGTTAATTAAGAACTCGTCTTACATCCATCGTTTCAAAGGTCAGAACCCTACCTCCAGGCTGTCGGTTAACAGTATGTTTCATGCTGCCTTTTCGAATTAAATCTTTCGGCTTATGGTTATTTTTGTAGGCGCTATTTGATGTATGAGAATCTTTTCCAATACTTACAGCTTGAATAACCCATCTTGTGTGCTAGGCTTGCCATTCCGGAACTGTACTTGGTATGTTATTATGACCTTCCATCTAGAAAATGTTAATCACCGTTCATTGACTCAGATCTTCCGTACATCGTAAACTTCATCTCCTCTCTCTTTAAACAACCCTCTCACAGGATATGCCTTGTAGTATTCATCGCACGGCCGTCTGAAAGGAAACCAAGTGAGCAGCAAGTGGATACGCGACAAATCAACTCCAGCTGATGTCGTAAGCGTTTCGTATGCTGTTCTGCGAGTGACGAAGTTAACAAACGTCGTAGATATCGTGGTCCGGATGCCTGGATGGGGAAACAAGTGCCGACACTTTCCAGGGAGGGGTTCCTGTTGGAGCTATGAGTAATGTGGGTTGATTTAATGGCTTTTAGTTGCCTCGTTTCGATACTGACCCCGAAATTAATCTATTGTTAGGCGTTCATAACTGCAATAAGTATGTGTTCTGCCTTCCAGAGCTACTAAATCACTGATTGCTCCTACAGCAACGAAACCAAAGCAATCATATCAGGAATTACTCCGCTCAATAAGGTAGAAACAATAAAATTATCATTCAAAACAAGGCGTCTTGTTTATTCAGATGCGTTTAGGTTGATTCTTCACCCAAGGTACAGTCAGAAGCCGCAACTAGGAAGTTCGCACCATATCGTATGTCTCTCCTTTATCAACGTGATTATTTCTTACCTCGACACTCTAGGACACCAATTTGCAATTCGTTATGTAACCGATGAAACCTGACGCCTAGCAGTGTTATTATATGTATACTTTTCCTTTCAGATCTAACGATCTCTGTAACATTAAGCTTTCCGAACCAAGTCACTTCTCTATTCGTTAATATATCTCCATTTCTCCAGTTATGATTCTTACCTATTACAAATAATACATAGTCATTGGGTTCATTTCCTGGGCCGTATATGGGTACCTCTGTTGGCCACATTCCTTTCCGTTAACGCACACAGGCTCCGCGTAGTCGATGATCGTAGGGGTTGGAAGATGCAAGTACGAGGCGGGAGTATGAATCATGTTTACCGCTCGAGAATGACACCTGGAGCACGTCCAGACCCTCATTTGCATGAGTTTGTCGTGATGTTTGTCGACTAGATTCATCAAGAAGACCCTCGCTGGTATCTGCGGGGGTTCCACGCAGCAGAGGGCCCTTGAAACTTCGTCTTCGATCACGATCGGGGGAATATCGTGTCCTGAGACGCGCACCTCGTAGCGTATCGGGCATGTATAATTGGCATCGAAAGCATTGTCTCTAGCTACCTGCTCTTCCAAGATCTGCACCCGTGTGCTCAATTCTGACGCCTCAGGCCGCCCGTTCAAGTTTCGGAACTCGTCCAGCTCCGTTGTTGCTTCCTCCAAATTGCCCTGCCGTTGGAGGCTCCGAGCTAGCCGCAAATGGGCCTTCTGGGTAATCGCTCGAGAAGCTTCGGTTCCCGTATCAGTCGCAAGCACATCCCTGCAGTCTTCTGCGGCTTTCTCCTCGTCTCCTGAGCGGAAAATATATGTGAGAAGGTAGTCTGCTAACAAGTCAAAATGAATTGACCCAGTTCCAAGTAGCAAGCGGCTCGATTGCATCGCACTGTCCTGATTGTTTCTGTATTCGCTTGATGCTCGAAATTCTCTATAACGCCCGTGTACAGCTTCGCCGCTCTGGTATACTGTCCCCCCGAGTAATGGTTGTTGGCCGAAGCTTTTAGTCGCTGGGCTTTCGCTGGAACAGTTTTAGATGAGTTTAAGAAAGTCAAATAAGTAATCATACAGACCTTCAGCATGAGCATCATCCAGAGCACCGGCGTCAAGAACCGTCAGGTTGGACATGAGGTTAGGTTCATCAGGTATGTGAAAGAAAAAAGTAGACACGAAGAAGGTATACATCGTACTTTGTGGGGCTGTAGCGGCAATGATCGCAAGTTCCCCAAGATCACATGGAACATCTTTACCCTACGATCACCTATATAAAAATCCTTAAACGTGCTTCGAAGAACAATGAATACATAGATGAAGTCATAAATATGATACATGGAATACGATTTATTTATACGATTCATTTTAGAATACTATGCGAATGAAATCTTTGTTGCATGCAGACATGATGTCAGAAATGGCGAAATGTCTGTAAGAGAGATAGCAAACGTCACCCCTCAAGGGTTTTGGGAGGACTCGATTGGGGAAATACTAATATGCTTTACCCCATGTTTGATAAGATGCCCGCAAATCTCTGCGTCGGAAATCCTCATGTTCCTGCCCTGATGTTCAAGCGACACCGTTTCCAAAGGCAGAACGGATTTAGAATTCGCTCGGATACGAACAATATCCATAAGGAGTTCCGGGTCCATGTCTTGGCAATGTAGCTCTGTGAGCTGTGAGCACGGCATACTAGGTGTTTCAGTAGATAGTTGCGCAGTAAAATGAGAGGAGCCGAGCGCTTTCAGAGCTTCGTCTCCTGTGCGAGTGATGTAGAGGCTCTTTAAGCCTGTAAATTGTTGAAAGAAGTTAATCAATGTAACCACACTACAGTGTATACTGTTGAGTCGAAGAGCAGAAATATTCCCAGGAATAAAGCATGGAGAGGTTTCGGTGTCAAATGAATAAAAATCCGAATATTCACTTGGCGTGAACAAATCGAGAAACGGAGTCGAGTCGAGGATGCCGCCAGGATTAATAGTCGTAGTGATATCCTCCAATGCAATGACCTTCAACGAAGGAAGGAAAAATAAACACAGAAGATCTGCCGCATATTTGGTGTCAAGGAAGCCTAAGGTAAAGATTTCCAGCTGTGGAAGCACGATGCTTCGTTGCTGTTTCATGATTTTCTCCTGTATAGGATTTCTTGAATTTCTGCCGATGTCAAAATTAGGGCCCCAGCCCATAATAACGAGTCTGCGAAGCCCAGGAGAGCCAAGAAGAATTCTGCTAAACTCCTGGAGCGATGGCATAACATCGCTCGCGTGAAATTTAAATTCTATATCGGAAAGATTTTGAAATGGTGTATTGATCCAGTCGACATGAACTCCGACCAGGGACACCTTCCTCAATTTGTGAAGTGGCAGGCCTCCGAACAAAGCAATGGGCTGTCTGAGCGCTGTAGGCTTGAACCTTTCTCCTTTGCACGCAAAATAGGCGTTACATCTTAAGAGCGCTACTGATTCCAATTCAGGTGCGGAATCGATGCGGCGAGTATACCATAGGAAAGTGAAAATGGGTGCCCACGTATCGGTGAGTAATTGCAGGTTGCGCCAACGCTGGACCTGCATTACCAATATGCGTGAAATGTACTCCATATCTTGCCAGCTAAAACGATGGTTGTCCTCGTCCCAGTTCCAGGATGGATCCCGAAAGTCGAGCAAAAGGTCAAGTGGATATCTTTTAGATCTCGATAGCCATATCGCAAGGCGAGAGAGTTGTCGTGAGGAATTAGGTGATGTAACGAGGATACTGGCCCAGAATTTTCCGGTGCTTAAAACAATCTGTCTCCACCGAGCGCATATATGGGTGAGCTTTAAAACGGCCGCATGATCATACGGATGGTCTTGGATGGACGTGAAAAGAATCAAAGATAGCAGCTCGTTCGGTAATCTCTCAACCGGAGACTTGCGACGCCAGCTAAACGATCCATAGAGTCGCCTTGCACCCGTTACCACTCGGGGCAATTTTCCAACAAAGAAATCATGAAAATCCGAAGTGATCGTCATCTTGTGGCTAGTCGGCATTCAAGGAGTCTAGAGAGAGACCATGGCTAATACGAAAATAGTATGTAAATGTGAAATAAAGACAAAGAAAGAAGAGGAAGACTCACATAGCACCTCGGATAAGTAAGTGGTTCAGAAAGTTCTGCAGTAGTGATGAAAATTAGTTGATTATATATTTGTTTGTGCGTATGGATGCAGCGTGTTAGTTTGTGGGTGAAGGCGACAGTCATCCGCACTCAGGGGCTCGTTAACAGGACGGCCAGGACCCAACTGGACCGCCGGCCATGAGGCAGTCTAATGGAGATGAGACTCAGAAATGCCGCTCAGAGCCGCAAGCCGACATTCTTGTTTGGTTACCCGGATTTGGTGCCAAATAATGTCACAAAACGGCGATACACTTCTGAGCCATAGCCGCACTTTTGTGCTTGAGTGTGAGTGAGATGTTATCAGAGAAAATTGGTGCAATATGGTTTATAAATTTCTTGATCTATCTCTGAAATTTGCATTCCTGTTGACTTCTGACTGTAAATATTCTAGATTATTTAAACCGAGAGGATAAATAAAATCTAATTGCACCAATTTACGCGGAATACGATTCTGAGAACCTTTTGAAATCGTGCTAAGCCCCATAAACGCGAGTAGCTCCAAAAAGGTGTGGCACGTTGCTCAAATGGCCACCAAATCCAATCAAAAATAAATCTAATCAAAAGGCAAAATGTTCATAGGCGCTACGGTGGTCGCGCGAGGGGCGTTTTGTGAGGCGCAAGCACATTCTCTTGTTCTTTTTCCGGGATGTCAATCAGGTGGTTTGTCTCAAGGCGGTTTATCGCAGATCAATCATGCAATTAGCATCCGAGTCATTCCACGGCCAAGCCGTGTAGCAATTTTTATATGGTAGAGGTGGTTTGTGGAAACGCCGACTCCTTAATAGATGGATAACTACTAGGGAGAATTATCGTTATAATAGAAGCCTGAATCGACATCTTGGGCTTTGTGTGGGCCCTTCGTGTCAACTCATCATAAGTGATGATCAGAGAAGTTCGACATGATGAAGTTTGAACACCATTTGAGTGGTTTTTCGGCACTGACCCAACACTGGTGGCGGTAGGCCTTCTTCGGATTCAACCTCTCAAACCAGCACAAGGGATATACGTGAGAGATTTTGGATAAATGCAATGAAAACAAAATTTGAAAATCTTAAACAAAGCTCCACTATTTAAGTTTTCAGTACCTGAATCAGTTTTAGACAATTTCATATAATGTTAAGGGATGAAAGTCGAGCTAAGGGGTTTACTTGGGGAGCTTCGATTTATTTGGAAGGCGATGCTGCCTTTCGTTACCAAGGTTGAAAACTTGGTAAATCGCCACCTGATAATCTCGACAAGCTTCTCATTGTGATTCATGGGGCCGATGTGGAATGCAGAGGGCTCGTTCGAAGGATCAGCCCATAACAGAGGAGACAAGATAAATAATTGGTAAAATAAAAACCACGTGCATGGGCATGGTTTATTGAAGTGTACATGATTCCAGATATCTCGAGTAAAGATAGGAAATATAGTTTTCATTAGAAAGTGCCTTCAGCTCAGGAATTTTATCCCTAATTCAATTGACTACTGGGTGGGCATATGCAGAAGAATTAATTTAGATAAATCCGTCCTTCATATGCATTGAGCTGGACTTCGCCAGAAGATTCGATTTCTAGATCGTTGTTCGTCGTATAGTTGGTAAGAGCGAGCTTGAATTGAGACCAATCCCGGACGGGACTAAGGAAAACATTGCCCTTCGTTTCCTTAAAATTCAGCATAACGAGAGCTTGTGCTTTTCCCCAAGTGCGCACATAAGCAAATACTGACTCGTTATCGCCTGAAATATCCACGAAGTCTCCATAGATCTGGTAAAGGTAAGACAATGATGATTACGAATTAAAGTAATGAACTCACGAGAACGTCGTGTGCTTTACGAACTTTCAACGCCTGCTTCCAGAACGCGTGGACACTATCCTTATTCTCGATTTCTGCTGCAGCATTCCAAGTCTTGTAATCATCATTTACGCGCATCCAAGGTATTCCCGTTGTAAAACCTGCATGTGTACTCCCATCCCACTAATTTAAGACATCAATCATACATTCTGCTTTGCTCACGGAAAAGAAAAGTCACCTGCATAGGAACACGAGAGTGGTCTCTGGCTTTCTTTTGGAAATCATCCAATACGTCTGACATATCTACATCCTTACTACCAGACTTTTGCCGACGATGCTCTAAGATTCTGTGCGCACATTGGTTGGATTCAATATGCATAATAAGAAATTAGAGATGCAGTACCGATTCCAGTAGTTCTGTGATGCGATATCCTTGTACTCTTCAATCCCCCAACTCCTCGGAAAATTCTTCAAACCTAATTCTTGGCCCTGATAAATATACTGTGTTCCGGTTTGGGTAACCTCGAAAATAGCGAGCATTTTGGCTGAAATAGATCGCCATTCGTCCGAATCATTGCCCCATCTTGACACAGACCGCGCCTGATCATGGTTTTCAATGAATACCCTGGGAAAAAATGCTTAATGCTAAGGGAGATAATCGAATGTTTCGAATAAATAAACGCACGTATTCCAAAACCCTTCGTCACGCTTATAACGCTGCCATCTGCCCGTAATCTCTTTAAATTCCGAAAGTTTCCATTCTCGATAAATTAATGGAGAGTGATCTTCTCCGGTAGGAGAATCTAGATCCATTAATTCAAAGTGAAATACCATGTTGAGTTCGTGGCTTGAAGGAAGGACATAGGCTGCAAGCTCCGCGGCGTCATGCGTCATTGGAGTTTCGCCGACCGTAATGAGGTCGTATTCTGAAATGGTCTTGGTTACTTTATGAAGGTTGGAAAAAAAAAGATTCCTTACTTGAGAGTACTTTGCTATTCATTTCCTTTAGAAATTCATGCACGCGAGGACTATCGATTGATTAACATTTTTTACTCAACATCCGTTGAAATAAAGCGCACCCATTTGCAAAATACATGCTTGCCGGCTGGTATGGCTCACCGGGAACAGAAATAGGCGCATCAGGTAATCCGTCGACTTTAGATATCAAATTAATCACGTCCATCTGCGGAAACCATCAGTTCAGCACCTCGCGCACGTTCCACGAACGAGTACATTGACGAAGGTGGCGTACCCGATACCCATCACATCCACGGTCAATCCAAAATCGCATCACGTCCCAAACCGCCTCCCGAACAATGGGATTTTCCCAGTTGAGATCAGGCTGCTTCGTCACGTATATATGCAGATAATATTCATCCGTAGCTTCGTCATACTCCCAAGCCGAACCTAATTGTAGATATCTAACATAAAGATAAGGCATAGATCAACCAACAGCGGCGGACTTACCTTGGAAGATCGACTTCCAATTATTTGGCGGTTGGCGGTTCCCATCCTTGTCGTATTTGGGGGGACGCCAGATGTACCAGTCGCGTTTCGGGTTACTTTTACTCGACCGGGACTGTTTAAACCACTCGTGCTATAATTTGAAATCATTAGCACGCAATCAAAAGGCGTTTAGGGAACAAGGTCCTGTCAACAGCCGCCACGAACCTCGTCAGAAGTGTGGTTAACGACCAAATCCATCCTAAAAAGGGCAAAACAAGAACGGCGCTGCTGATAAGTGATACGATTGGTACGCCCTGCAAAAATAACACCAACATGAGTTTCATCCCTCGATCGTGAACGCCTTTGAGGAGTTGGTCCCAGTCGGCGAGGGTACCGTACCTCGGATCAATATCCCGATAGTCCGATCTTAAACAAAATCATTAGTACAACGCGTGATGGCGATGTTCAGCAGCAAGTAGATAAAACGTACATATCATAGCCCATATCGGCCAGTGGAGACTTGTAGATCGGGGATAGCCATAGTATATCTACACCCAGATCCTTCAGATAGTCAAGCCGCTCGCATATCCCGTTGAGATCGCCTATCCCGTCTCCATTCGAGTCAGAGAACGATGTAGGATAGACTTGGTAGATAGTAGATTCTTTCCACCAAGTACGAGAATGGATGGAGGTGATGTTGGCCATTTCGGTATATGAGAGGAAGATTTAGACGTAATGAGATGTCAAAGTTAACAAGAAAGTCCAAAGACGACGATGAATGATGAGGGGAGAAAGGACCTGTGCGTGTCGCAACAGCCCAAATGACACTATCGCTTGTCTGGCATCGATCTGCGTGGGATATGCACATGTCTTGTAATCGATAAGGTCGGTGGCTCGTCCCTGAAACATTGCGAGTGATGACTGCGAAGCGTGAAAATAGAGCTGTCATTTGTTCCGTACCTGTTCTAACAGCATTGTCTCCTGCGTTCCGAACGACTTGCCATCGAACAACACGTGATGCAGACAGCCATTGCTTAACCAAGGTCATCCTTCGGTGGTGTGAAGTCTGTATCGATTTGATTTAATACATCCTGCCAGAGCACCTATGTGCCAGATGAAACGGAGCTTGTGAAAAAAAAAGCCGTGGAAATAATTATCTATGTCTTCAGCCATCCTCCATGGAATCGGCGACTTACACGATACCCTTCGCCACAGAAGTCTATCCCCGCACTTGTAGACTCTTGTATCATGGCGCGTTAAAGTTCTGTATGTCCACTGTGCGCGCAGCTTTCTTGGCTTGCGCAGTTTAGAGTGCGCCAAGACGAAGTTATGGGATGTTCCTGTATAGCTGCGCTTTAACATATCAACGCAGTACCTCGTCAAAAATAAAAATCAGAATTCTCTTACTTTGTCTGCCCTGGCCAACGAGAAGCCCTAAGCAAATAGACCGTGGGAGAAGGGGGTAAGGTACAGGGCGTGCGCAGTCTGGTCCATCGTGAGACAAGTTATAAAAGGGCGCGTTCAATTCCACGGCGACTCCATATCTCTGATTCCGCATAAACACCACACCGAAGCAAGGTGGGCTAGCCAAGACTAGGAGATACTGCGTTTATCATCCACACCGGATTTCGACACGGTCAGTTAGTTCTCAAAATAACGTCGGTGGCTTCTGGTTCTAGATCGTGCGCAAGCTTGAATTCTTCCAATGTTGATCCTAGTGCTATTGGAAAATTTCCAGCTCGACCGGAACTGACACGCGTATGTGGCGAAAACCGGTATGTAGCTGTACAATTCAAGTGTCAAACTAAGCACGCAATGAGGAGCATATCTTTTCATCTATACGCTCACATAGGATCGATAAGCCGCATCGAGGCTTTAATTGGTTCAGATCGTGCACCTCGGAGGAGGCGTACGCCGTACAAAGCCTTTCGCGCGCCAAGCGTGGAGTCCACGGTAGCAAGTTTGGCGCCACGGGTAAGATTAGAGCTGTATTGCCACGCCTTTTACAGGCGCAGTAAGAAGGGTCATTAACGCAGCAGATACTCCAAGGAAGTTTGCACTGACGATAATAGCAGGTCCTAGAGCTCTCAAGATTTCTAGTTGATTTCTGCAGCCGCGCGGGAGCCAGCAGGAGTTTCATGCGCGATATGCCGTGTCCGAGATCTTCCGACGAGGATCTATTGCGCGTGTTTACAGGTTCGAATACTTGGATAGGCGATCTAGCTGAATCTTCTTCGCCACTTTGACCGGATAGGATACGTAGCAGGTCGCGCTTGAACGTGCGTTTGCATTTTACAGAGACAGACCGCGCCGAGATGGGAGGAGTTTATAGATTTCGGTGGCTGTACATCCAGGGCTGCCCAGACAATGACCAAAACGGAAGCAAAACAAAAAAAGCCACGCGCCAAGTGCACCGCGGGACAATGCTATTATCTGCCTTGCTTCGGTCGTGCACTCCAATTTTAACGTGATCCGACCGCCTCACCTGCCCCACGCTGAAGCACTATAAGAGCACAGCTGCTACGCCCTCTGCTCTCCCGTAAGTCCTCCTATCTACTGTGCTTTGCACGAAATCAAACCCTCGCAACAATGCATCAGCTACTGCTCTTCCAAACTCTCCAACAATGTATCGAGGCTCTCCTCTACTGGACGAACCCAGCCATGTCCAGCTACTGGCGACCCTCAGGCGTCGCTGCGCCCACCATCGCCACTAGGCAGCCCGACGACATGCAAGCTGACCAGCGTAAGCTGCACGCTTTGTCACCCGTCGATCGCCCTCGGCCTCTCACTGCCGTCTGCCCGCGCCCCATTCCCAACTCCTACTGGGCCACTCCTCTGCTTCTCGCCTGCGAGTACCCTTGGACGCCCACGAATCCCAACAGACCCAAGCTCGACTCCCTCCTCCGCGCAGGTGTCCGCACCTTCATCGACCTCACCGAGTGCGGCGAGCTCCTTCCCTACACCTGCATCTTATCCCAGCGCGCCATGCTCCTCGGGATCGATCCCTCCACCATCGAGTATCATCGCTTCCCCATCCGCGACCGCTGCCTCCCTGAGTCCGTGGAGTATATGTACAAGGTTCTCACTGTCCTCCGCGACAATGAGCGCCGGGGGCGCATTAGCGCCGTCCATTGCCGCGGGGGTATTGGCCGCACTGGTATGGTGATCGGGTGCTGGCTTGTCGAAAGCGGGCATGCAAAGACAGGGGAGGAGGCCCTGGCAATCATTGGCAGGGAGTGGCGCACTGTGGAGAAGTGTAAACGGTACCCGCATAGTCCGGAGACCGGCCCCCAGTTCGAGTTCGTGCGCACCTTCCATCCGGCCCCAAAGGTCCACATGTTGGAAGCCTGCATATGAGGGTCGCAGCCCTCAAGGTGTCCTTTCATGCTTTCTTGATCGTTGTTGCTTGTCTTCCGGTGAGCTTTCTTCGCCTACTTCCTCGACGAACCTTCGCTCATGCTTTACCATGTAGATCATTTCGATCCTTAGGACCTAAGCACAGCGAATACGAACCACAACACGCTCTCCTGAACGTCTTGCGGCTTCCTCATTGAACTCCCTTTGTCATCATAATTTATACGAACTCCCGACACCATCGTATCTTATGGACCCCTGGGATGGCGTACGCTTCTCGACTATACTCTTAGGGGTATACCCGGGGCCGTGTTCTTCGGGATACGTGCTGGACCATGCTCTCGGAGACGACACGCGCTCCGCACTCAATAGTGAACGAATACGCGACGATAGACGATTTGAACGCAGGCGGTTTATCCACTCCAAACGACGCGATATTCGTGCGTGCCTTAGAATGCCCATTTGATATCTACACATTGTATTTTTAGTTACATATTAGACCATGGGAATGACTATCTTCTTTGCACTATTTCCTGAGTTGGTGAATTGGCTGCCACTGTCGATGTGCGCTTGGCTGCGGTATGCGCTGACTCGGCAGGGGTTCGGGTATAATAGATTGGTGGATAAATTTAGCTTCTCCTTCTCACTGGATGAGGACGTCGGTTCTCATTGCACAGGGGTAAGATGTAGAATCCATGTACTTAATTACAGCAATGGTTTTGATCCCCTTCGCAGCTTGTCAATTCTCAGACTACTGGGTGATGCAGAGATGGAAGGCATTATCACTATAGGTACTAATATCAGCGATTATTAAAATTATCAGGGCGCTATAGCCAAGTGGTTACGGCGACAGATTAGAAATCTGTTCCTCTTTGAGGGCGCAGGTTCAAATCCTGCTGGCGTCGAAGATCTTTTTGTTGTCATCCAGGCTAGGGTACTCCACGCTTTGCTTCTTTACGGAGAATGTCTTCGGCTCTTGGATCGTTGCTTTTGACACGAAATACACGTCACATTTACACATCGTCTACATTTAACCAAGGCTGCCATAGCTGGGTGGTTACGGCGACATATTTGGGTGTACCACTTGTTATCTATTCCTCTTTAAGGGATCAATCTTGCTGGCGTCGTATGGAAGTATGTATTTCTTTTTTTGCTTTTACATAACATCCAAAAACTTTTCTTCATCTACTGTTATCAATTACAGGATGATAACGAGAGTTGCATATCATGTCTTCGTGAAGCAAGGAGACCGGGGATTGAAGCTAGTGCTCGTTATCAAGCATATTTATAGGAATAGTACAATCATATTTAGTCTGAACCGCCTTCGCAACCAAAACCAGCCTACACATGTTCAGAGTAGAGCATCGCTTGAACAAAGGATTAGGTTATGTGACAGGAATTACAAGATCACCCCCACACCATCTAAAGTATATACATAGCATAAAAAGAGCATAAAATGATAGGAAGGTATAACCTGAACCATAGCCCGCACGCTTACTCGAACGTCGAGTTCAAAAACTGCAGCAGATCCCTTCGATTCGCCTCCCGCTCGTCGTCGCCCTTGTCTTTCTTCACCTTCAACTTGATCTGGGAACAGTTGTCAGTGACAGTTCCGGGCAGCAGCGGGGGGAGAGAAGAACGTCGCGTACCTTCTTCCCTGTGAGGACGCTCCTCCGCTCCCGCGATGCGTCGCTCTCCTTCTCTTTCTTCCGCTCTTTCTCTTTCCGCTTTCGGCGCTTGCGGTCCCGCGAGGGTGAGTGCGAGCGGTGCTTGCGCTTGGAGCTGTGCGAGTGCGAGTGCTTGCTCTTGCTTCGCTCCCTATCCCTCTCCGTGCTCCGCGAGCGCGACGGTGATTGAGAATGAGAGCGGCTATGTTCACGACCGCGCTTGGATGGACGGCGTGAGTCGTCCCGCGCAAGGCCAGACTCCGACTCTGACTTGTCTGAATCCGAGTCCGACGACAAGCTCCCCCTATCCCGCGACAGCGCCCGTCCACGGTGGCGGCTACTGGTACGACTGTGGCTGTGGCTGTGGCCTGCGTCGCGGTAGTGTTCACGGTCCCGGTCCTGATGGCGAAAAGCGTACATGGTCGATCAACGTGTGAGGTGCGTCCTTGGAAAGTTAGCGTCGTGCTGACGTAAGCAAGGGTGTACGACGTACAACGTGACGGTGGCGGTCGCGGCTGCGGCTGCGGCTCTGGCTGCGTTTCCGGTTTTGCTGTTCGCTGTGGTGGTGGCGATTCTTTACACAGTGTCAGCAAAGAAAATGGGGAGAAAAGTGCAATGGACTCACTAATTCATGTTCGTCGTGGTGGTGCTTGTCATGCCTCGCCCGATGGCTCCTAGACTCTTTCTGAGTATCATCTTCGAGAGTAGACGATGTATCTCGCGGATTAACATTATGGCTGCTATCCTTTTCCCGATATCGATGTCCATCGTCGTGGTTTGTCGAGCTTCGAGTATGCTTCGAATTGCGATGGTGCCCATGCTCCGAATCATGATGACGGCGGTGCCTGCTTCGCTCAGGGGACCTGGATCCCTGTCGGGAACCTATGGTGTAAGTTCACCCATTATCATGGTCCCAATAGTCCCATATTCAACGGTATACAGTCCAGTACATCGAGTAGGAGTTCAGATCGTGTGCGTGTCAAGAAAGTAGTAAATGTCCAGATGAGTCCAGCGTCTTTCGAACGGAGGTTGGTCAAGACGCTCACCATGTCCTTTGTAGTACGCCGATCTCTCAGTGGAGCCCCTAGCATTTCCACGAGCGTAGGAATTGACCTCAGAGTTGTCGTGTCCCATGGATGCAATCAACAGTGCTGGTATCTGCTGAACGGCTCTGGATGAGCAGCGCCGGAGTATGAAAATATTGATGGCACTCGCACGCTCCAACCTTCCTTTGAAGTATTGGAATAGATATTTTCATTAAGCGGCACGTACCCGGTGATTTTATTATCATCTGAGAGGCTTCTTCTCTTGGTCTTAGCACTATAGTCGAGTGGTCACGAGATTCAGGTTATCCACTATCTGTTCCTCTTTGAGGGCGCAGGTTAAAATTCTACCGTGCATTCCCTTGAAAAAAATACCACTTACATACCTACTTTTTTTAACTAAACAGCGTAAGTGATTGATATCAGAAGCGGTCTACTTGAAATTATCGAAAGGAAAATTTGAAAACTCCAAGTCATCGATCAGCGGTTCAAACTAGATGTCCATTTAGTCTATTTTCGAGGTGCTATGGATATCCAAAGTACCAGGTACAGGGAGAAAATGGAGGCAGAAGCTTATGTCAACGCCAGTTCATTGGTGGTATCCCAGAACTCCTCGACATTTTTGTGAATAAGTAATTGGCCGGAGCACAAACCGCACATCTTAGTTTGGTCTCTCGAGTTTCCAATCACTCAGGAATCATCGTGGAGATAAGCAGCCATGTAGTTACACAATGGTACATCGTGCTAATGCAGAATGAATCACGATATATCTGAAATGCAAAATTCTACAAACAGGAAGGTATCATGTCGTCAAAAATCGCCCTTCCCACTTGCGAGAGTCCTGTCACCGTTCGACACCATCGTTGCTCTCGTTACAGAAACATCCATTAGGCTTAGACGTTTTGCTACTGGTTTCTGCATTTGATGATCGTATGCGAAACTTATATGAGTACTCATCCTTGTTTGAACATCATATGAAGCACCAAGTGCAACACGAATGATTATGATTGTTGGGGTGATTCCCTAGACAATTAAATTAGCACAATATAACACATGGCTTTCAAGAATGGGAGCTCACATAAATCTGAGTGATGGCTCCTGCCGCAAGATAGTACCCCGGATTTTGGATGGAAAACAAGACAAGCCAGAAAATTTGGGCCACGAATATTACCACGCCAGATTCCATCAGCATAGCGATGACAATAGTGTATGTCTTGTCATCGCGTGTTGTGATAAGTCCAGAATCTCTGATTTCCTTCGAGGCCAGCCAGATTCTAACAACAATCAACGCCATGACAATGGTATTGACAGCCATAGAGGTTGAAAATGCAAATCGTCCAATGCGAAGAATTTGAGCTGCAGAATCGTCATAGTTTGACACCTTTAATATCCCAACCAAGGCAAGTTCGGAGGCTAAGAAGTTATCAAATCAAGGTGAAGCGATTGTGCATATCTGGGTGCGACAAACCTAATGCTGCCGTGGAAAGAAGAGCAGGTAACACTACGATATACCATTTCTTATTCCAAATGAGCCAACAGCGGTATAGCTTTGAGAAAGATCAGAGAATGGTCGACAATGATATGATTTGGCATTTACCAGTATCATCTGGGCCACGAAGTCAATTACAGAATACAACGTGCTATACGCCAAGTTGAGATTCTCCAAGTCGATGGGCCCCTGGTTTGTCTAATGCTTGCTATCAGTCATAACTCAGATAGAGGTGTAAAGTGGTGCTACAGATGAATTGTATTCAGCCCATATATCAACGGTTACCACGGCAGTACAAAGCGAAAAGAGGATGATCGTTGCGATATTAAGTATTCCATGATAAAACTTTGAACCGCGATACCGATGGACTCCTATGAACAGCACAAATAGAGCGGCATGAAAACCTAGAGTAGAGTCGATTAATTTCTGAAAGATATCCTGTCATAATACATATCACGCACCATAGAAAATTCCATCAAGGACTGTTCCCAGGTAGTCCGCCCCAATATCAGCGAAGGCGCTGTCCGACATTTGAGCTAAGAATGAGTGGAAGTGAAGTCCGCTGGATTTCTTGGATCACAGTAGAATTGCGGGAATGATGGAGAAGCCAGGTTGAGGTGAACAAAGATACATTGTTAATAAGTAGGATCCTTCGGACATGCTCACCTGTCAGGATATGTTCAGGATTTCCAAAACGAGCCACAGCATGGTATAAAGAAGGCTGTTGATGATCACCGCAGAAGTCCAACGAGGATATTTTCATTGACAAGCGGCTTCGATCGTTGAGACCTGGCTGAGAGTCTGTACGTCAATATTCCGCGTTACTTACGTAACAAACCGCGTTATGTCGGAAAAATCCAAATTAGCATATCAGGACTTGCGACAGGTGACGGTCTTGTAAGCGTGATGAGGCTCTGCAGACAAACATATCAGTGGGTTATCAGCTAAGTATCAGCTTGTATCAGCGCTGATATGCATTGTAAGTACCAATAAGTCTCCGCAGGAGAGCATCTCAATACCTCATTCAGTCGTATCGATACCTCTAAGCATTGATACATATCACAAATCGTGTTTAGTTCCGGCAGCTGGGTTTATCAACAATAATATGAAGAGGATGCCTGGGAAATAATGGCTCAACAGGTAGTGCTGTCGCAAAGCGCAGTAAAGTGCCTGTGAAGTGATTTTTTTACGCCACTGTGACACGCTTTACAGTGTGCCGTGAAGTTGCTGTGAAGCGTGGGCGCTACTACTGTCCCTACTGAAATATTTATAGAGCGCTATATTTCTTCAGCGTGTATATTGCGAGTATGGTTCATATTTAGCTGATTTATATACATTTTGAAGTATTTAATGTTTCTCGTGTATTCAAAATGGTTTTTAGTTCACCGAAGCACTCAAATGAACCACCCGGGCATTAGATTTAGTCTGCTGATGAAGAACACTGGGAAAAATTCAAGAGAAATCGTGAGAATAATTTATGGGAAATGTATGATGAAATAGCGAGCAGTCTCTGCCAAACGAGGCAGGCTCGAAGGCGACGTTGCAAGAGGCAAGTAAGATTACCAGTAAAAAGAAAGCGTGAAGAATATTCGCTGGTCAGTCAACTTCACAGTGATTTTGACATACTATGTAACGTATCAAAGTGTCAAAATCTTAAAGTTCAGTCACAGTGATCTCACCAGTCACTGTAATGTAGCGGCAGCACTATTATCAGGCTTTATAGGTGCTGATATCCCCAGAAGCCAAAGGTACATATTCAGTGAAGAAAACTACATTGTACAAGCCTTTGTAGTCTAGTTGGAGTTGACTGTTACATTCAATGCACCCGCTACACTGGAGGCAGGTATGTACAAAGGTACACTCATATGTGGTGATCAGCGGTGGTCATTCGGGCCAGTACCATACTGATAATACAATATGGGAAATTGCTGAAACCTATACGACGGCCGAAGAGTTAATGGCTGATATGTACTGATATGTACATCTCTGTGCGTAAATGCAAATCTCGATTTTTCCGACATAACTAGGACTTTGTACACATTCCAAAATAAATTAGTGTCGTACTTTAACGCAGAGCATGGTGGGGGCTTACTTCTGCCAGCAAACAACCGATCAACACGTCCCGTCAATAACGGAGCAGGCACTTCTCTGTTCCAACATTGAACAGGACAACGCGGTCTAAACAGCTGAGTTTACATGGGATGTCATTCTTCGGCTATCCAGGTAAGGTGTTTTACCACTCAAGTAGGTGAGTCTACATTTTCCTGCTCAGTATATAGAAGGACGGTGCACCTGTTGGATAGGGTTTCGTTATGGGATTGTAGAGTAGGTGTGTAGGTATCGGTCTCATCGCACGGTGTCGTCGGTTTCCGGTTCATGTGGATATTTATAGAACAGTCAATTGGCCAGGAAGGGATGATAACCGCATTGGGAAAGTGTGTTGCTTCGCTGCAATCAATCAATCCTGCGCAAATAATAAGTCCTTCCTCGGATCGCGGTACAAAAGACCAGAGAGCAAGAAACCTTATCACATCGAATACTTGCCCATCGATAACGAAGACAAGGTTAAACCCAAGTATAACAACAGCGGCAACGAAAAACGTCAAGATTCTGGAGTATCGTCACATGTTGAATCTGCTGCCAATTATTCCATATGTGTTATTGCAACAAGTCCTCGAAGTTAAGAGTGTACACGAATTTAGTATAAATGAGATAATAATAGATAGTGGGATAGGGTCTTCGGTAGTGAGATAGACCTGTGAATAGTGAGATGGATGTGAGGATAGTGCAAATGTCAGAAGATACCTAGAATACAGGTCAGAATAGTGGGATCGGCAATATGGTATGTACACACACTTACGAAACTCTGCCTCAAAGATATGGGGGAATCATCGCAGAAGCAATGTTTTTGATCTCTTCTGCCAACCATCTGCCTCCCTCATCCTCCTCGTCTGCCCACATGCTGGCCCCAAAATCCTCAAGGAAGATTAGTAATTCGTAATAAATTGTTTTTAGTATCTTTTCTGACGCTTCTCCCTGTATTTTAAGATCGTGGCATTGGCGATATTTGCATTTTCGATGTCATAACATCTATCTCCTACCATTATACTAGCAACGAAGTTTCTGTTGTATACGAAGAAGCCAGCTCTATATCCCTCAGAGGAGAGGCAGTTAGTGCAAATCTCGACATAACCCACTTATATTACACAAAATTCGTTATGTAAAAAGATGCGATAGGTAAGAAAATAATACAGTGTACCTAATTAAAAATGTCGGTCTTTCTTTAGAGAAAGCGGAAGACGAGCTGAAGAGGAACTGTTTGGAAGCCAAAACTGTTCAAATCCATTGCCAAACATCGTTCTTGGGTCCCCTCTGGGGAAGCGATATCTTCAAGAGGGCTGGCCATTGAGCTACTTGGCATTTGACTTCCAACGACTGGTGGGCAGTTGACTCTGACATCTAATTAATATGGTACTGTCCTCCTTCTGATGCACCAAACTTGACCTTCGGCGCTAATTAACAGCATTTTTTACAGGTCGAGAAATATGTATAAGGTAAGAAGACTATGTCAGAGTTCATCTATACTCCCTCTATAACATGCGGAGGTACTGCTGCTGTAAATGTATATTGCTTTGAATACAGCTGACTCCCTGATTGACTGCCTCGGAGACACTTACGGTTGAAAATTTCCGAAGGCTATTAGAGTAGGGCTTTGAATAGAGTAAGACTTTCGAGGATAGATTGAAAAGATCTCAGTCTTTTGAATCTTCGATCAACACAACCGTATTGAAAATTTAAAATACTCACCATCCTCTTCCATCCCTGCCCCTGCCATTGCCATTTCCCAACCAGAATTTAACAAAAAAAAAACCACAGACCAGTGAATCCAAGAAACTCCCATAATATGTATATTTCACTTGCAATCACTCTGCTTCAAGGAAAAATGAATCATAGAAATCACTCAAATTGAGTATAGCTTCTGGCCACTGATGATGCTTCCTAATGAGCTAGAAAATCTGCAGAAACACAGGAAATGGAGTATTCCTAAAATTGAAGAAAATGCTGCTGTGATACAACATTTATACTTCGAATCACAAGGGAAGACATTATAGCATCATTTGGATGCAGTCTGTTCTAGTATTACAATCTAAGCAGATATGCAGCATGTGATACAGCATGTGATGTAGCATGTGATGCAGCGTATTCAGTGCAAAACACCACTGTGGAATCTTTTATTCTCTCGCAATTCCCATTCTTGCGTGTTTTCATGCGTGGAACGTAAGTGCAACAGAATGCGCGTAGAAAGGATGCTATGCATCACTCGTTGAAACCTGTGGATAGGTTTTGAGATTAATAATTTCAGGGATCAAATGGAACATACGTGATGAGTAAGTTAGAAAACTCTGGCTGTTGATGATCGTGAGAGAGAACGTAAGCGTGCATAAAGATTAAATTCTTACAGGACCAGCTAGTTGTACTGCGACATTCGCCGTAGATATTACTACAATTGTATCAGATTTTCGAAGCCGTTTGGCAATTGTAAAGGTCCTTACAGACGAGGCAGAGGAAGAAGACAATTCCATCCCGATAGAGAACAGTCATAACAGCATTGTGGGATTGACGGAATTTTTTCATCCCGATCCACATGGTTATTGCCAATATGACTTCAAATGCGGTTAATATGGCTCTAATTTACGAAAAACAAAACAAAAAAACACTGACTGGTCTCGAATACCAGGACCAGAATAAAATTTATAAAGATAATGTTGTTCCCCGCTGTTGGAAAGCAACCTATTGAGGTTCCTGGAATCGGAAATACTCCATCTTAAATGTTCATCAGCTAGAAAACATTTCCAGAATATATAATGCAAACATACAGCGCAGTGATTTAAGGAAAATGACAAGGAAAACAGTTGCAGTGATATTAGAAAGCTGTGTTAATTTGTTAAATTGGCACTTGATTCATTCGAATCATAAAAAAGACCTTACAATGTAGTAAGTCACTAAAAAGAACAGTAGGCGTCGGTTTAAACCAGATAACGCATATGTTCGTAGAATAAGAATCGCTGAAGTATAGTTCATCAGTTAATAAGCTGCGATAGAAAATATCTATGAAAACAACCATGTGCCATGCCAATTCCAATTTCTGTAGACACTGATATCCGAGTAAATAACAATGATTCAGCACTTCTCATAGGTAAAATAAATGATAGGACGAGTACCTGATGAGAAGGTGAATATATCCCTACATACCTGCAAGATACACACAAATCATAAAACCAGTCTCAGCACTGCATAAAACGTAGAATTGGGTAAAAACACTAACTTGAGGATCGGCTACTGGGGTCACATTATCTAGAAAGAGAAAATGAATGACAAAGTGTTGCCTAGCGAGTAACGCTTAATGAAGCTCACGGTATAAAATGAAAGGAGTATCGATAAGCGTTAGATATCGAGCGAGGATATACAGAATTTTTCCAATTCCCCATTTCGATCCCCATATGAGTGATACCTAGAGCATATAATAGTTTATTATTGGATAAAACGGCCTGTATACTTGTTGGTTGATAGTAACCTCGCGAGAAAATGTTTGCAAGCAGTCTGATATCTGATGAGAAAGAAATTAGTCAAGAAATCACGGAGAAGACGGTAGGTTTAATTCTTATTTCACGAACCAAAATCGCGATACTTGCGACTGATTTTTAATATAAAATCGCCGAAGTATATTTGAGTATTCTCCAATGCTGACTCACCATTGAAATACTAGTTTTCGTATGAGTTACGTAGATTCATGTGAATTACCTGGGTGCTCACCTTTTCTATCTGAAGAAGCATGGCGGTTCTGATAAGAGGATTCATGGGAAGCGGCCGTGTCAACGAAATTCGAACCCGTCCTCTTAAATGTCGACATTGCTGTAGTTGAATGTTAATAATAAAGAGTGGGTATATCAGTCGGAACACTGCGAAAGTGAACGAGTGTACTTACTTGGAATCGAAACAATTTTGGCTTATCAGACTGGTGGTTGCTCATCTCACGCTATATCTTTATTTGGACTGATTACTGAAGAACAGTTGATTGACTGCAGGGATCTTTCCTGCGCCACATTTGTAAATGATACTGATCTCTCTGCAAAATAAGTTTCTCGAAACTTGCTAGGAGATTACCTGGATGCAATGAAGCCCCAGACTACTCAAGATTCCAGGAAATAGAATCGGTATAGAAGCAAGCAGTGCAAATAAATTGCCAGTGTATGGGGCAGTAATGGCAATCAGTCTGGAATACGAAGCTCATGCGAACTTGTTTATTTCAACCTTGTACACATTTCCAAATAAATTAGTGTCATACTTTAACGCAGAGCACGGCGGGGGCTTGTGCCAGCAAATGACCGACCACACGTCCCGTCAACAACGGAGCAGGTACTTACTTCTATTCCAGAATTAAACAGGACAATGCGGTCTAAACAGCTGAGTTTACACAGGATGACGCTTTCGGGCTATCCAGATGAGGTGTTTACCACTCACGTAGGTCTAAAATCTATTAGTCTGCATTTTCCTGCTCAGTACATAGAAAGATGTGCACCTGTTGGATAGGGTTTCGTTATGGGCCTATACAATGGACGTGTAGGTATCGGTCTCATATCGCACGGTGTCGTCGGGTCCCAGTTCATGTGGATGTTTATAGAACAGTTAATCGGCCTAGGAGGGGGTGATAACCGCATTGGTATGTACGCTGAGCGCTACTAAGCGCTGATTCGGACAGTGCCGTAGTGGGCGAAAGCGTGTTGCTTTGCTGCAATCAATCAATCCTGCGCAAATTATAAGTCCTTTCTTGGATCACGGTGCACAAGACCAGAGAGCAAGATGGAGTCTATACGAGTTTAGTTGAGTTTAATGTTAATGGGATAATAATAGATAGTGGGATGTGGTCTCCGGATGGTGAGATAGACCTGTGGATAGTGTTAAGAATAGTGCAAACGTCGGAAGATACCCAGAATACAGGTCAGAATAGTGGGATCAGCAATATGGCATGTACACACACTTACAACTCCTTCTCAAGGATCTGTGGGATTCATCGCAGAAGCAAGGTTGTTGATATCTATTGCCAACCATCTGTCTCCCTCATCCTCCTCGACCGCCCTCTTTCCGGCCTCAAAATCCTCAAGGAAGGTTAGTAATTTGTAATAAATTGTTTTTAGTTTCTTTTCTGATGCCACCCCCTGTATTTTATTCTCATTCTAAAACTGTGGCATCGACGATATGTGTATTTTCGATGTCATAGCATCTATCTCCTCCTATATACTAACAACAAAGTTTCTGTTATATGCGAAGAAGCCAGCTCTATATCCCTCAGAGAAGGAGAGGTAGTTGGTTCAAATCTCGACAAATCACGACATAAACTACTTATATTACACAAAATTCGTTATGTAAGAGATGCGATAAGGAAGAAAACAATACAGTGTACCTAGTTAGAATTGTTAGTCTTGCTTCAGAGAAAGCTGAAGACGAGCTGTTGGCACTTGACTTCCAATGATTGGTGAGCAGTTGACTCTGACATCTAATTAATATGGTACTGTCCTCATTCTGATGCACCAAACTTGACCTTCGGTGCTAATTAACAGCACTTTTTACAGGTCGAGAAATATGTACAAGGTAAGAAGACTATGTCAGAGTTCGTCTATACTCCCTCTATAACATGCGGAAGTACTGATGCTGTAAATGCATATTGCTTTGAATACAATTGACCCCCTGATTGACTGCCTCGGAGACACTTACCATTGAAAATTTCTGAAGGCTATTAGAGTAAGGCTTTGAATAGAGTAAGACTTTTCAGGATATATTAAAAAGATCTCAGTCTTTTGAATCTTCAATCAACACAACCTTATTGAAAATTTAAAATATACTGAACACTGTCTGATAGTTGGAAGAATAGCGAGTTTCCTTCTGGAAGTAATCTTGGAACATGAGTTGGGCAGGGTTATAGCACAGAATCTTCTTGTCATATCCCATTTGCAACACTCAGTCAAGCCTCCGTAACTCCCTACAACCTCCAGGAGCCTATGCATTGACCACCAGGAGACTTCAGCAATACCTCAGCACATTATCAGAACTTTTCATCATACTCCATTTGTACACTCCATTATCTTCATTCTTATCTTTCTTAGTCTCCATTATTATTTCCTCATATC